>JBBMOC010000011.1:5377210-5644292 GCA_037975185.1 Centropyge bicolor | reverse complement strand
CTTCCTGTCCCTCTCGGGCTGTGACTCCTCTTCAGTTTATTCCTCATCATCACCCTCTGTTACTCCTCACCGTAACCTCTTTACCTGCATCCCCCTCCTCTCCTGCCTTCCCCTCTCCTCCCGCTGGCTGCGCATGCTGCCATGTTCAGGGCTATGTCGGGGACGCCTGGAACGTCTTCGATGCTCTGGTGGTGATTGGCAGTGTAGTCGACATCATACTCAGCCAGGTAGAAAGACGTCAGTATGTACAACTCTGTCACTCCCTCTTCCTGCTCTTCCACTGCTGCTGCCACTCTCCTGTTTCTTTTCCTTCCTTCACATCTTTCCTCCTTCCCTTCCTTCCTGTCTTAATTCTGTTTTCAGGTTGGCTTGAGTCAATTTCTGCTCATGAAGCAAAGTCTGTTGAATCTGTTGTGGACTTAAGTTGATGAGCACCATAGACCAAGTACATGCTGATGGTCTGGAAAATGTTCCACCACCTCCCTGTATTGACCACTAAATAGTGTAAAAACCACAATGAGCATTACAACATGAAGCTGCTGCTCCAAATCAATTTGAGCCTGTAAAATGTAGTTTTAAGTCTATGGTGGCCATTTCTTTCATCCTGCCACTGCAGCAGTGAGAGTAAAACTTACCTTTGACATGGAAGATTAATGGCAGTTAATTTATGATATATAGAATGACTAAGTTTCAAGTTACAAGTTCGTACTCTCACAGACTCGGTGACAGGGAGCATTTGACTTTCAACCTCAATCTCTTATATCAAATCACAACCTTTTGATGTTCTCCTCTCTCTATCTTTCATAACTCTCTTCTTATTTTTACCTCTTCCTTTTCTTTCTTGCTCTGTTGTCTCTCTCTTTCTTCTTTTCTCTGTGTCTTTGTTGCTTGTGCTTGCAGAACTATTTTGCTGATGCATGGAACACGTTTGATGCCTTAATTGTTGTGGGTAGCGTGGTTGACATTGCCATCACTGAGATCAATGTAAGTAGTCATGTATCACACAAACACGCTTGTCTCACTGTGAGGCTCCCAGCCAGAGGGCCTTGGTATAGGGTTGCATTCAAGATCACAACTTTATATTTCGGGCATAAAATAGTGTTCTTCACAATCACAGCAGCTAAAGCAACCCAGCATAAAACTGCAATTTTTGTACATTTTGATGATGCTGCCTAATAATTTCATTTGACACTAGTATTAAATGTGTGTTTGAGTTTGACAGCTCTATGTCAAGAACAATGATACTGCTCTCCATATTAAATAATTATTTAACTAAACAGGGAAAAAAAAGTTAGATATTTAATGATCTTTGTCGCCCTCTTGTGGTGTAAACAAAAACTACAGGTTTCGAATATACACCACATGGACAGTATTTGATTATTAATCTGTTCCTAACATTTTCCAATATATATTTTAAAAAATATATCAACATATTGCTCATTGTGTCCCGTTTTTTATTGATTCCTCAAAAATTTTACAATTAATTGAAGAGAAATTATTTTTAAAAAAGCTCATAAATTGATAATAAGAACTGTTGTTTTTGAATGCAGCTTAGTTTTGACTCAGAAATCTTGGATATGGTCATTCTGTACCAAATTGTTGTGCTTGTAACTTCTTTAAATCTGCTGTATTGCTCCGTCATGGCCACTCTGTGTCCTGGCTTCCACCTGCTAACACTGACTACATGCTCGCAGCAGGCTGCTTGTTTGTCCTGTTTGTCTCTTGGTTTGGTCTGGGTCTGGGTGAGGGGAACCTTTTGTCTGGAGGAACACAAGCTCAGTCTTGCTTAGGTTAGATGGTGCCTTGGCTTATTGTCAGACTGTGTCGAGAAAGTGCAACAACAAAAGAAAGAGGGAGTTCAGCATGAAGTGCTTCTATCACTGTGAAGAGGGCCATCTCAGTTGAGTGTCCTGCTTTGAAACCAGGTTGAGGAGTTCACAGTTAAACTATATAGTATTCTGATAAATGAAAAATGTACCTTCAGCATTGAATGCTTGTCTCTCATGTCTGGTGTTACCTGCGTGTTAACTGTGAATATGTGGTAAAGCTTTTGCATGACAGGCTATATGATGATGACGTTTGTGATATGAATTGTAATGATGAATTGTCACTGTGTTCTTAAGTGTTTTATGTAATCACATGTTGAATAAATCAAGATATGTGATGTTTGCACCAGCGTTCAGTGGTGAACAGTTCGCTGCTGTGCAGCTGGTTTGTGTAACTCGGATTAACCTCAGGCTTTTGGTTTCAAGTCGGCAGCCATTCCTGTCGTCAAGGTGATAGTGGAACCAGGGGTAAGAAGACGCCTGTGGTTTGTTATTGAAGCCCGTCATCCGTCTGTGATCATCCAACAGTCAAAGCATTGAGATCTTCTCTGTCGCACACTTACTGATGAAAACATTGAGTTGCTTCTGGTCTCACTTGTTCATTACGGTGTGATCGTGATTGAACTCTCAATGTTTGTTGGAGTTTTGAATCCACGTTTGTTTTTTTTGCCTCCATTTTCATGGCTCAGCTCAGTTTTTGTGTTGAGACCTTGTCCTGTTCAGGTGCATGGCATGACACAGAGGAACAGAAAACACTGTGTGGTTTCTTTGTCTTGTTTCTATTTGCCAATGTGTTACCAGCATTGTATAGTCAATGCACTGTTTGAGTTTACGTCTCATGTCAAAGGACATTCAGTGAAGCTGCGTCTTCATGTTTGTATCTGTTGTAAAAAGTCAGTTGCATTTTGTCCTTTGGTTTGTTTGTGGTCAGACTCCAGATTGTGTCTGTTGCCTGTTATGAATCAGTCATGCAGAGTTTGCTGTATGTGTGAGTCCTCCAGGTCTGATCATGGCATGGTGTCTAACACTCTGCATGCACACTGACTGTAAGATCATGAATGGGAAGACTGGAGACGACTTTGACCCCCTTTCACATTGCTTTGTATGACTCATACATGGAGGTTGAAAGAATGTCTGACTGAGTGCATGGATGAATGAGCTTCATCACTGTCTGTGTTTGGATGTCACACCTTCTGTTCTTTCATGCCCTCATCACTCTCTGCATCCTCCACCTCAGAACACAGAGGACAGCGCTCGCATCTCAATCACCTTCTTCCGCCTGTTCAGAGTGATGCGATTGGTCAAATTGCTCAGCAGGGGGGAGGGCATCAGGACCCTGCTGTGGACCTTCATCAAGTCCTTCCAGGTGAGACTGCAGTCAACAAACATCCTTCTTCAATCTGCAATACAATAAACCAGTGAGATAAGATAAGATAAGATGTATGATATATTACATTATTATCACACCTTTTGGTCTTTTTTTGTCCAACAAGACTGAAGAAAACAGCACTGTTACAGTTTAGAGGATGAAATACAAACAGAGTCCAGGCTCTATTCATGAGTCTGAAGGCTCACCTGACACCAGAACACAGCACAGCAGTTTGTAATGCTATGAAGAACAAAACAGTGAAACGTTCTCACAGCCTGAATCAATTATGTCACAAGATTTTTCACTGTGTGTTTGTGTGTTTGATTTGGCCAACACTCGTTAAATCCTTACACATCCGCACTGCACTGTGACAGTTGCAGAGGTCTGAATAAACCAGGTGCCACTAGTTGCACATGACTGGAGCAGGTTCTGGGTCCAGTGTGTCACAGTCGTCTCATTTCTCCCACCCAGGCTCTTCCCTATGTTGCTCTCCTGATAGCCATGCTGTTCTTCATCTACGCTGTCATTGGGATGCAGGTAACATGGTTTGGATCCTTGATAATCAAAGGTATCATCTGAAGCTGTCAGACACAGTGCAGGACATGTGATAGTTTCCATGGTTTCATCTCATTTCTATTGTTTGTCATGTCCAGAGTTTGAGAACAGGTGGGCTGAATTTTTTTGGATAACAATTTCTTGTCCACTTTTAGGTGTTTGGAAAAATAGCCATGGTGGATGGAACTCAAATCAACCGCAACAACAACTTTCAAACCTTTCCTCAAGCTGTCCTGATGCTCTTCAGGTGTTTGAGTAGCTTTAATAGCCAAATACAAGTGGAAGTCCCTCACTGTGCTCCTGTGTTAACCGTCTGTCTCGGTGTGTGTCAGGTGTGCCACAGGTGAGGCCTGGCAGGAGATCATGTTGGCCTGTCTGCCAGGGAAGCTGTGCGATTCAGAGTCGGACTACAACCCCGGAGAGGAGAGAACCTGCGGCAGCGGCTTCGCTATTATCTACTTCATCAGCTTCTACATGCTCTGTGCTTTCCTGGTAATCTTCAGACGTTCAACTGCGTCCTGTGCCAGAAATGTTGGAGCGCAGACTTGAGCATGCACATTCCTGTAGACAATGAAAAATGAATGAAAAAAATGTTGCATATCCTTGTTTCAGATCATCAACCTATTTGTAGCTGTCATCATGGATAACTTTGACTATCTGACCCGTGATTGGTCCATTCTGGGGCCACATCACCTGGATGAGTTTAAAAGGATCTGGTCTGAATATGACCCTGAAGCCAAGTGAGTAGTCAGGGAACCATCGACATAAGACTTATAGACATAGACTGGACTCCTTTCTGAAGTGCACTAACTGACTGTCACTCATCACACTGTGCTGTATCAGGCCTTTCATTTGAATGTTTGTGGTCACCAGGGGCAGGATAAAACACCTGGATGTGGTGACTCTGCTGAGGAGGATCCAGCCTCCATTGGGTTTCGGCAAGCTCTGCCCTCACAGAGTGGCCTGTAAGGTGGGGGTCCACACACTCACACCCATACAGAAATAGAGAAAGGCCACTGACCACGGTCATGGTGAACGCGGAGGGTGACAAGAATACATGAAAGCTGTTTTACATCTTTGACATATAAATCCATAGCTTTCCCATTTGATGCTTCATTGTTAATCTGGACTTTGGATTCTGTCACAGCGCCTGGTGGCGATGAACATGCCCCTGAACAGTGATGGGACCGTCATGTTCAATGCCACCCTGTTTGCTCTGGTCCGCACAGCTCTGAAGATTAAGACTGAGGGTGAGTGTGCACTGTCAAGCCGTCAGAGATCCAACCCTTGATCAAGAGTCAGCAATTACATTTGAGCATGAGCCAGTTTTTTTTAGCGTTGTTCATTGAGGGGGCAACAAGTACAGGTGCTTGTACAGATGCTGTGGAAGAGCTGGCTTATACATATTCAATGTTTCATTGTTGATATATTCACTGAACTTCTCATGACATGTTATGAAGTCATATGTGAGACTGACGTTAGCCATGTATTTACATTGTTGTAGACATGGTAGAAGCAATGAAAGCACTAGAGTGCTAGCTTTGGTCCATGGACCATTATTTGTTTACTTATGTATCATATTATAATTCAACATTTTGCCACAAGAGGGAGGTGTAGATGTTCTATAGGTGGTCTCTCCTCTGTGCATGGCCATGACAATTAACACAGGTACAGTTCAGTGTTTTATATTTAATCCCACGTTATTAAATCATAATCAGACATTTTGCATATTCAATATAACTATGTTATAAATGTGGAGATTTGTACTGTAATCTATGAGAATGAGTGATCTTGAATTGACACTTTCAGCCAGGTGCCACTTCACACACCTATATATTCATCAGTGCTCTCAGTCACAGTAAGCTCACAGCTCCACCTGCTCTGCCACGCTCAGGTAACCTGGAGCAAGCCAACGAGGAGCTTCGAGCTGTCATTAAGAAGATCTGGAAGAGGACCAGCATGAAGCTGCTGGACCAGGTGGTGCCCCCTGCAGGCGGTCAGTGGTCATTACACACAGGCTCACCTCATCATTCACTTCTCAGTTCGGTCACCTCACTGTGTTCCTCTTTTCCTCTGTACGGTTCTTTCACTCTGTTGATTTGAATACACGCTGCTCCTCATTTGAATTTTTCCATGAACAAAGAAATGTGAAATCTCACATGTATCTGTATGAATGCCCACAGCTGGCACAAGACTCCAATTGTCTCGTATCCTGTAACCTTCATTTACATGTTAGTGCAGATTTGCATTGACAGTTAAACACAGATCAGGCCACACAACAAACAGTTCAACTACCAGGAATCAGGAAGATGGGAGTTAGATGTTAAGCAATGGACATGCGTTCAAATGCAAATGTATTATTCTGTTCATTTGAATTGAGTACGGAAGTCGGTGACGTTCGCAAATTTTTCCTTTGCTGAATTATGGTCATACTTTTGGATGCAGTCTCCGTTCTGTTATCACACACAGGAATCACACACGCAAACAATTTGTTGATCATTTTCTACCATGCAACAAAAGGCTCTTCGGCCATGTTGAGTTATTGTCAGGATTCTATTGACCTTTGACCTCCTCCTGCAGTGTAATCCACTTCTCTGCTGTCCGTCCATGTGCTCAGTGTCTCACATCCAAACACTCACCTTACACAGACATACAGCCAAACACAGAGCTGTCAGAGCTCTGAGGCTCAGATAACAGTGTTCATATATGAACTGTGTCTTCATGTTTGGACCCCACTGAGCGAACAGATGGACACAGCACAGAAGTGGATTATGGTGCCAGAGAGGACGGCAGACATTTTGACTTGTCACAGTAGGAAAAGCACAGTTGTTACTAATAAGATAAGCGATGGGATTAAAGTGTCCCAGTAAGCCTCGAGCGTGTGACTTAGTCAGCATTCACAAAACCAGACCTCTGAAACTGAAGTGGTTTTCCTGCTGTCACTTTTTTTCTTCACTACTGGTTTAAAATTCCCATGAACACCTTGATTCATTTTAAGATTAGAAACTAGGTCACCATCAGAATCCACTGAAACCGTGAGTCCAGGCACTTTCTGCAGCTGTCTTTCAGTGTCGTGGTGATGCTCAATACACAACAGTTAGATTTTGGGAGGTGCACGACTGTCAGATACAGATGTTAAGTGGTAAATCCATCAGAGGCATTCAGCATCCTGTTTTTGCATTTGTCAAGCAGCTTGGCCCACTTGTTTACCACAAGCAACAAAACGAGAGCCGGAGGAACTCACCCTTGATTTTTACCTTGTAGAGCCCTTCAGTTCACAGAAACTCTCCTTATCACTGTCACATTTCAACTGTTGTCTCTGTCAGGTTTTTATCATTGATCTCGCTGTATCTGCTTCTTCATTTTCTCTTCGTCTCGCTCTCTCCCTCGGTTCTATAGATCAGATAAAAATGGACAAAAAGAAGCTGAAAAGCTGAAATCGAATGGCGATGTTTTTATTGGTTGTTGCCTCTTGGTGTTTTGCTGCTGACACAGGCCGAGCTGAAGCATGCCTGCAAAATCCTCTTACTCTCATTTTGAACGACAATAGAAACCCAGTTGCTGTTAGTCGTTAGAACTTTTAGAATTTTTAGGTGTATGGGAATTTCCTGCTGCTTCGTCAAATTTGAATATGCAGATATCTTGAATGTAAGGTGAACCTTGAGTGACCTTCAAGTAACATTAATCTTAAAAGATAAATAAGTAAGATATTCCATTGGATAGTCCCACAATGGGGAAATCACATTGGCATTTGTTTAACGTAATTATATAATAAATGTACATCACACTTGTGTAAGATGCATCCAGAATGTTTTTTGCTAAATGAATCTTGAACATACTGCTTATGATATTTAAATGTAAATCAAAAAACACTTTTTTTACAGAACATATGCAGCTTATTTATTGGACACATTTGGTAATGAGCTAGGTTTGAGGCTTTTATATCATCTCAAGTCAAAACAAAAGTGACATCCCTTTCTGCATCGTCAGTCATCGAGTGTGACAGACTCACTGTATCTGTGGGATTTATTACTTGTTAATTCAGATCAGTTAGGACCAGAAAGATGCTCTCAGTTCATTTCCAATGTACAGTCATACAAAGCTTTCCAAATGTCATTATCTGATATAAACCCTTATTATTAACCATGAGCTCTCAGCTTTCATGTCTGTAAGGCTTCATAGACATAAACCTGCAGGTATTGAATCATCTGTGCAGATTTTTGTTTTCACCTTGCACAAAGAATTATTGTTATCAGAAGCCTGAAGATTTCAAAGTTTTAAATGAATAGTTTGACGTGAATGTACCTTCAGTCTAGCGTGCACAAACAGTTTCCTGTAGTTGTGTCCATGTAGTTTTCCCACAGCCCCGTGCTCACGATGCTTCAGCTCTGACTTTGTTCCACTGCATGTGTTTGTGTGCATTAGTTTGCTAACCCGTCTTCTTCTCCCCCCCCCCCATCTTTTCTGCCAAGCTTTTGTCTTCCACAGCCTCCTCTGCTTTCTGTCGACTGCTCAGTCAGTCGCTGGCCGTCTTCTCCTCTCTTCTCTTTCTGCCGTCCTGTGCTCTCTGGGGCAGTTCTGTTTTAGTTTGGTGGCATGAAACAGCTGATACCTCTGTCCTGAAAACGTCCTCAGGCTCTGTCCAGAAAGAAAACCTGCTGTCACCTGTGGCCAGGAAACACACTGTACTTTGATCTGCTAATGTCAGACTGATGAAATCTTACCACATTATCAAGGAAGTTAAAATGTTCCTGCATCGATGGAGCATCACTTGTGTCAGCTCAGTTCATTTCTTTTCAGCAAATATAAGAAAATGAGGCAAATCAGTTGCTTCAAAACAAAAACCATGAAACCAACTTCATGAATATCTTGAACATATGTTATCTGTAAGTTCTGATTTAGACCAGAAAATGTACTTGAACATGATTTCAGTCTGGCTTCTCTTTCTGAACAGAGCTTGTCGTAGTTTCTCTCAGGCTGCGTCTGCTGGTGTAAAGAAACCTGCGAGCTGCTTTAACATGGATCATCATCCTTATCTTGAACTGTTTTTGTTTGGGTGGTTCTTCCATCTTATAGCCCCCATCTCTAACATTCGTCACCTCTTCTTCATCCGCCTCCATTTAAAACGGGTGAAGAGAAGATGACAAGAGAAAACAAAGCAGATTTCTGTGCATCATGATTCAGCCTGTCTCTGCTCAGTCTGCCCCCCCTGTTTGCTTTCAGCCACTTATCTGAGTGGATCAGACTCATGCTTAACCAGCCTCCCTGCATGGCAGACAGTGTGTGGAGTCACAGCTTTCTCTCTGGCTGAATGTAGCTTGTAGATCTGCCTTGTTGCATGCGCTTCTCGACACAGATCATGTTGATTTTCTGGATGTGAAACACTTGTGCTTGTCTGCTGGATGTTGAATGTGGTGAGTTCTGCTGTCACCATGATGTCGCACTGGTGTGTGTGTGGAGACGTACTGGAACTGACAGTGAATGTGTCTTCTTCCTTCGTGTTCAGCTCAGTGTTAAACTGGTGTCATGTGAACTGTAAAGGTCAAGTGGGTTGACATGCTCTCAGCTGCATGTGCAGTTGTGTGCGTGTGTGTGTCATAACCACATACATGTGTTTCAAGAGATGAAGCAAGATAGAAGCTGCAGGCACAGATGTTATCTGTTATTAGGTTAAAGCCTGCTGCACATGTTCGAGTCTGTGTGCGAGTGGATAAATGTCTTTCGCTGATTCTCACAGATTTTTTTGAAATGACATTCAGCAACACTTGAACCCACGTTTACATCAGCTCTGATATTTAAAACAATGCCAAGAATAAAATACAGGTGTAGGCCTTTGTGTTCTTTCATTGAAAGGGAATTTAACTGTACTTTTTATTCAGGGCCTCTTTGATGTTGGCTGAGGCTTTGGTGCATTTCATGAGTCTTGGTGTTTGTTTCATTTGTTAAAGACGTCTTTTGCTTCATTGTCAAGAGAATGTCTTTTCATACAACCTTCTTTAGTGACGGTGCTTCGTCACTGTGATGCTTCACTGTTCATGGCTTTGATGCCCAGATGTGTTACTGTTCTCTGAGATGTTGAGATTGTAGTGGCTAAGGTCTGAGTTCAGGGATTTAAATATATATCTATATGAAATGTTGTGGAGGTGTGGTGTTGATCTGGGAGGCTTCGCTGTGTCTGGTCTGTTCACTCAGATGACGAGGTAACAGTGGGGAAGTTCTATGCCACCTTCCTGATACAGGACTACTTCAGGAAGTTCAAGAGGCGCAAAGAGCAAGGTCTTGTGGGAAGGCGCTCGTGGGAGAGGCTAAACACCACCATGGCTCTACAGGTGAGTAAAGTGCAATGTATCATGCTTTTGCTATGGCTCTAATACAATCCCCTAGATTCACTCTCAAGGTGCAAATCAGTCAACTGAATGTTCTCTGTTCCTTTATCTAATTGTCTGTGTCACTGAAGCTCAGCACTCTCGTCAACTCTGTCTCTGAAAACTGAAAATCAAGTTAGAAATATGGGTTTTACCACAGGCTCACATGTTGATTTTAATAACAATAAAGTCAGGACGTTATCACCATGAAATAAACTGATCAATGATTCATATCCAGGCTGAAAAAGATGCTTGGAAAACCGCCTTTGTCTTGTCTGTATTTTCTCGGGTCACCTTAAAAATCCCTCAAGCAGATTTGATCAAATTTGGAATGCCTTCATTGATTACTTTAGTTACTTTAAACATGAAACATTACTGAACCACTTGACATCCATTTTGCTTCTTCACTTTTTTTCTCTTCTTTTTTTTATATTTCAATTCAAGTCAATTTCTATATATATACTTACTTAATATTTACAGATATATATGATATATTTGGATTAAACTTTTGATAAATTATGTATAAATCTGTAAGACTGCTCATCCACTTGCAAGAGACAGATTGTTTAACTCTGTGGGTCTTTTAAAGGTTCATATTTTCTCACTCACTACGAGTGATATCAACCCATGCAGGCAGCTTTGATAAATGTGCCCATATATCAAGATGTCACTGAGATTCTTCGCCTCGGTACAGTGAAGGTGAACAGAATTTCTTTTGTGTTGCTCACAATGTTGAAAAATCGCATGAGTGAGAATCTTTGCAAAACATTTTAGCTGTTAGTCCTTTCTACAAAAGAGATGGTTCCTGTGTAATCTTTGCCTGTGTGTTGTGGATAATAACCTAGGCCAAAAAAGCCAAAACACTACACGGCTGTGGACGTCACAGACGGTTAATGTGTTTGTCTTTGCTTGTTGTTTTGGCTGGTTTTTATGCCTCACTGTGCCAAAAACCTTAAGAACATACAGAGACTTGCTGTGACCTCTGAGCAGAGACACGTTTGCACCTGAAAAAACCCTGCTTGCCAACAAGAACATGCCCTTTTCTCTCAACCAGACAGAGATGTAAACCTAGATTAAAGAAGGCCTGTGATGGTTGCTAGGTTTGGTATGATAGTTGCTCTCTGTGCAGGCTGGCCTTCGCACGCTGCATGACATTGGACCGGAGATCCGTCGAGCCATATCATGTGACCTGCAACAGGAGGGGCTCGTGGATGCCAATGGGGAGGAAGAAGAGGAAATCTATCGGGTAAACATCCTTGACCCTTAACATTTTGTTAAATCCCACATTTCAAAGTTTTATAAAAGTCTGACTGATTTTCTATAATATTGATATTTTCTTTTCCTTTTAAGTTCAAAACTGTAAATAATTCAAACATCCCAGCTGTGTAACGAGCTGTGCTCTCATGTACTGTTCTGTCTCCATCACCACATGGCTTCATGTTACATTTAGGTAACATCTTGTCATAATTTAGCATTATTTATTCATATTGACGTTGAAATGTATTATCAAGTTTCACATACATACAACTACTCTAACCACAGTACACACTGGTGTCAGGGTTTACTGTATCAACACATTAACAGGCTCTGGTGTTTAATCTGAAGGAGCAGATGTAGAGCTGAGCTGCAGTCACAGGGCAGGAGTGTTTCTGAAATCATATTTCACCACATTGTATCAGGGGATTTAGAAACATTTGAATGTAAGTGATGACACTGAAATAGGAACTTTAAATCAATGACTCTCAACCAGGAGTTCTTCAGTGACAAATGTTTGAAGTAGCTCAGCTAATTAAGAAATGAATGAAAGTATTAATAAGTAGTTGGCTCACAAGCAGAGACATGGAAACAGAAAACTAAAAGAACTATAAATAAAAGAATGTTGAAATGTCAAATTTCTGCAGCTCTAAGTGGCAGCAAATAACATGTTCAAACAGACACATCTGAAAACGGAGTGACGAAGGATCTGGGAAGTTCAGTTCTGTGAGACTGAAGGTTGGGAACCACTGCTTTAAATCAACATGTTCTTTATCAGGGAATCGTTTAAACTGTCATGTTTTTGAGTTTTGACCAGCATCTTCATGAGTTGTACTTAAACAGCCGACTGTGTTTACTCTGCAGTGTCTCAGTACTCATTGTGTTTCCGGTGTCTCGCCACAGCGTAACGGCGGTCTCTTTGGGAATCACGTCAACCATGTCAGCACAGATCAGCAGGGCTACCCTCACCCGACCACGGTGACCCAGCGGCCGCTCCAGATCCTGCCCTCCTCCTGCAGTGCCTCAACAGAACCCACTCACACAGGCAGGAGAGCCAGTGACGGCGGCAGAGGAGGGGAGACGGAGACGAACTCTTCACCCATCCAGTACAATCATCATTATCACAACCCTCATCCATTCACTTATCCTCAGTGTATTTCCACTTGCCATCAATCACCAATACCCTCCAACGCCAACCTCAACAACGCCAACGTGCCCTCACTTCTCTCCATGAGCAACGGGAGGCAGCAGAAGTGTTTGTTAAGACCAGACTGTCCGTCCTCCAGCAAGAATGGATCATCGCTGTCCACGTACAGCAGAGGAGTCCACGGCAAGCCTTGGAAGTCCCACTCCACCAGGTCAGTGGAGAGAGACCGGACTGATACTGATACTGAAACAGTTTCCTGTCACTGCATTAATGATGTGTGTAACCAGTGTGGTGAGTTGGTTTAAAAGATATCAAAAGGGTATTGGATTTACTATGACTGAAGACAAAGAAAACCAGTGTGGTCAAAGCTGAAAAGCTGGAACCAGAGAGGCTGTAACGAATAAGCAAAGGTCAGAATAGCTGTTGATTCATTTTCTTCCAATCTGCTAATCATCTCACATCTATGACATGAACATAAACATCTGAATCTGTTATTGACCGTCTCTCAGTCAGATGAGGGAGACCAATGGAAAAAACATGACGAAACCCACGGGCCACCCCACTACCCACGATCCTCCTCTTCAGCATGACTAGGTCTCATTGCTCCATGTCAAACCTTGCTCAGCCCCCACTGATGTGCAAATGTGTATTTTTCCCAGATGGGTACATCTCCGCCCACAGAGCTGAGTGCCAAAGCCTTCGTGTGTATCGTTTCCTGTCCCACTTGATATTATCATTCATCAGACTGGCAGCTAATGCTTTTACTTAGAAATACGCCAGCAGTGATGAGTGCATGATGGAAACAAATAGCTCTTGTGTTAAGAAATGCTGCTTTGTTGAGGCGGTTTGAACAGCCTCATGGGTAAACTGCCCCAGAGGATTACTGCTACCTTAAAATATGGACTGTGATATGAAATCACTGTATTTCTACAATTGTCTATAATTGCCTGTGTGTCACTATTGAACTTGACTAACATCTAATGGGTTTAAGATGGAGGGCATTTATCTGGCGCAATGTTACACAGTGACACTGAAAAACAACATGTGTATCTGCTCCGTGATTCAGATCTGATCCAACATTTAACGGGTTCCTCCTTCTTGTCCCACCCTTCCACTGTATTTCATGAGAACCAGGTGTAGTCCTTCTGACAAACAGACAAACAAACCAAAGTGAAAACATGACTTCCTCTGCGAAGGTGATAAGAGTCACATACTGTTCACTGCCTCCTCTGCCTGTTCAACACAGTGTTTTAACTTGTGTCTTCTTGTGTTTTGTCATTGCATGAACCCCCCCCTCTTCCTTTCCTGTTTCAAATCCTCCTGATAATGACTGACCCCCTCCTGCCCTTGGAGCAGGACTCGCTACTATGAGGCCTACATTAGGTATGTGCATGGTGTTGACAGAGCTTCATTTCACTTCAGGACATGCCTTTTTTCAGTGGTGGATTTGTCAGGAACGATGCTGCAAAAGCTTCTTACTTGTAAAGAAAAAGAAACTGTAGGGGAATGAATCAGCACAAAACCTCCAGCAGACAGTAACTGGAAGTCATTCCTCTGTCTGTTATCACATGGATCAATATTTCAGCCATTGTATCTGTGGCGTTGTTTCCATGGCAGGTCAGAAAGCGGCAGCGGACTCTACCCGACCATTCGCAGAGAGGAGCCGGGCGGGGGGGGCAGTGATGACGAGCGAGGCTCCGGAGAGTACTACAGTGGGGAGGAGTTCCATGAAGATGACATCATGCTCACAAGAGACAGGTACTGTGAGTGGAGACACACTCCTTCAAGTAAGAGCTGAATCAAAGGCAACTGACACGTCTTCATGAATCGACAACCAAGTCCTGTTGCCGTTGATTCAACTCTTCCTTAAATACCACGACCGTTTAATACAGAGGTGGCCACCAGCACCACATGTGGACTGTTGCCAGGTTCAGATCTTATTGATATGACTGTCATGTATTTGCTGTCATCTGAAGTTGTGCTAAACAGCATTTTAATGACTGGAGACCAGGGGCCAGTTAATAAACAAACATCATTCATATTTATCAGAACAAATGAATAAAGGGTAAAAAGGTCCATGGCTCATCTTCCTTTGAATGAAAATGTAATTTGCTCTTGTACAGATGTCAGTGTTTAATGGTTTTGTGTGACAGGTTGTCTAATAAGGACCAGCAGGATGCAGGAGGAGACTTTGACCACGAGGTTTCCAGGGGTGACCACCAGCCCGATGGTTACTATGACGATGACCAGCAGCCGATCTACCAAGATGGCCGCCGGTCGCCCAGGAGGTGGTTTTTACCTTCACCTCAAGGTCATGGCTTTTTCAATTATTATGTATTTGTTCATCTGTGGGATCTTTGTTCAGTTAATGACCAGTGATTGAGCTGGATCGCTAATTATTGTCACATGTTTTGTTATAATGTTTGAGTCCAGAGTGATGATAATCTTTGGTTCTTGTCTGTTCTCTCAGCCTCCAACAGGCCAACATTCAGTTTTGAGTGTCTTCGCAGAAGAAGTAGTCAGGATGAGTCTCCTCCCTCTCCATCCTGCACAGCTCTGCCCCTACACCTGGTGCAGCAACAGGTGGGAATATTACCTGTAAGAGACCTGTGTTGGCTCTGACTCTTTTGACTCTTCTTCATCCTGACCTGTGACCTCTGACCTCAGGTGATGGCGGTGGCCGGTCTGGATGCCAGCAGAATTCACCACCTGTCTCCTGCACGCTCGCTTCGCTCCTGGGCCACACCTCCCGCCTCCCCCATCAGCTGTGACTGCTCGCCCTGCTACACACCGCTCATACAGGTGTGGCCTGAGATAGACTGTGTGATTTTAAGATAAAGCACAGGTTGTCTAGCATTTCACCAAGATTAGGTCAATATGACTGTAGTGTTAGCAGTACTTGCTTAAGTCTAAAGGCTGTTCACAGCGATGTTGGTGAAATGCAAACAAACAATAGAGACATTTGTATTGAGCTTTACATGGACGTTATTATTCTGTTACATCACTCATTGCTGGTTTAATGAGATAAAACTTCAAATAAAAGGGAGAAGAAGTGTGTTAAGAACAAGTCAGAGAGCGTGAGGACAGAGAAAATGTGTAAATGGCTACAACACCTGTAGTTTGAACAGGTACATGTCCGTGTGCTCTCAGGTGGACTGGCGCAGTTCGGGCAGCGTGGGCAGCATCCCCACAGCCATGAAGAGGAGCCTGTGGTACACCGACAGCCGGGACGGCCCCCCCAGCCGCAGCCACTCTCCGTCACGTCTGCAGCTGCCGGCAGAGAGCTGCTCACGCTTCCTGCAGAAGAGAGGCAGCGCAAACAGTCTGGTGGAGGCTGTGAGTGAAAAACACTGCTGCCTCTGTTCAGCTGTTTTTATCAAAGCACTCTCACACTCTGCACACCACAGTTAACAAGGTTTCTCTGATCTGGATTTGGAGATAAAAACACTCATAAAAATCATATTTTCTAATTTGTACATTTGTGAATTAGAGGAGGGATGAATTGATTATTTTCAATATCAAATAAACTCTTGATAATTTTGATTGTTTAATCTATGAAATGTCAAAAATAAGGACCATTTGCCAACATGAACCTTTTTTTTAGCTTTGTTATGCAGCCAAACATCATCACTTCATAATGAAACCAGAGAACAGCTGATCCTGATCTGAACGTCCTGACACGTTGTCCTGGGACTCACCTCACGCACACACAGGCCAGATAGCTGCCGATGTTTGTCAGAAGATTCAGACATTTATTTGAATTTTGATGTGTGTTCCACTCGTTCTCAGGTGTTGATCTCTGAGGGTCTGGGGAAATACGCCAGGGACCCCAAGTTTGTGACGGCGACCAAACAGGAAATCGCAGACGCCTGTGAGATGACCATTGACGAGATGGACAGCGCTGCCAGCAACCTGCTGAACGGCAGCATGGACAACGGCAGCAGCAGGGGGGGGGCGGGAGGCTCGGACCCCCACGCCACCGCTCAGCTCAGAGACCGCAGTATCCGTGACTACAGCGACGAGGAGCCGTACGTGGCTGTGAAATGTGAGGAGGACCTGACAGACGAGATGATCTGCATCACATCCCTATAGCAGCGGCTCACACGCTTCTTTAGGTTTTTTCAATTGAATTTCTACCACTGTACCATGGTGAGGGGGTGTCTCCGTCCACGAGCATCCTGCAGCAGACAGAACATGTCAACATGGATGGATACGAGAACAAAGTGCCTTGTTTTCTCTGTCTGTGGAGTGGAGAGTGGAACAGGTGGATTCATGAAGAGCTGAGATCCAAACCAGAGGGAACCAATCCGCTCAGATCCAAACCAGAGGGAACCAACCCGCTCAGATCCAAACCAGAGGGAACCAACCTGCTCAGATCCAAACCAGAGGGAACCAACCCGCTCAGATCCAAACCAGAGGGAACCAATCCGCCTGCAGCCGCCTGTCAGTCAGTGGGAATTCAGGATTCTTCCTTCAGATAATTATACACAGTGGTTTGACGGAGCAGAACGACCTGGCAACCAACACAGCCAGCCCACACTTCATGACGTTCCACTGAGGAAGTCCAGCAGCTGAAAGCCAGACAGTTTGGAAAACGTCTGGGGGGGTGATATACAGTGATGATGATGTGATAGATTTACATGAGCTGTGCAGTCTGGAGGTTCTTCATGTGTTTGTATTGTCTGGGCTCTGTACTGCAGCACATTGGGTTTGAAATAAAACAAGCTTTCATGGCTTTAATTTGAGGGTGTTTGCATTCATACTGGATGAACAGTGCTGGGACTGTGGGCCTGTTGTTAATCTGACACTGTTCACTCAATATGAAGAGCCAATAAAACAGAGGCTCTCACAGACTGCACTATAGGTAATGTGTTCATTCAGAAAGCAGGTTTTACTGAATCATTCATGAGAGATTTGGACAGGAAGTGGTTCAACCTGTCCTGTGTTTATCCCACTGCAACATATGTGTCCAACCATTCCCTGTGTTCAGATGAGCTTTACTTCATGTCTATAGAATGTGTGATTTTTAATAGTGGTCACGATACAGACGCAGTTTTGACCTGCTGCTGTTTGTTCACATTACATTTTGCCCCCCCCCCCCTCACTCCAGTAACACAAAACAGTGCAGAGTGACGATCCACAGCCATGACAGGCACGAGTGTGGGGCTCCTCTGGGTTCACTGTTCGGGGTTTTCAGGGTTAAACGTCTCAGTACTTGAAAAGGAAACCACATATCAATGAAGAAAAGACTTTGTCCTCAGGCATATCCTTCTGTTACTCTGCTGATACGACACTCTCACTCCCTCCCCCTGTTCATCAACAACATAGAAACCAAACTGACACCAATTCTACTAGATTTTTTAAAACGCCCTGAAAATAAAGAATAATGTAGAATGAATGTCACAGACTAGTTTCATCATGATCCTGATCAAAGCCCCTCACAGACTGTGAGCAGAGACCGTGTCATTGTTCCGTAATCACTGAGAATATGCAAAGATTCACTGCCACTCAGACCCACCTGACACTGAGAGGATGATAACAGCTGCAGAGTGTTCACGCCTCTGTGTGACACGTGCAGTGTGATGTAGTCTGGGTCATGAATTTGCTGCACGAGACCGCGAGTGAGTCATTCGACAATTCCTCGTCTGCAACAACAACAAAAAAACCAGTAAATGAGAACAAAGACCGTTCGGATGATCCGCTCTCACAGCTGAAGCACAAATATATCGCTCAACCTTTAAAAGCCTCAACAGCAGGGAAACTTTGCTTTGGGCTCATTTTCTGACTGAGCTCATCGTCATCATGTGATGATCTGCAGCAGTGATGAAGTAACGTGGAATCAGTCTCTTCACAGTGAGGCAGGTGAAGTCACCTGACCTCACACAGACGAGCTGTTTGTCATCAACAGAGTGCTCATTCAAGACGCCACAGTAGAAAGGAAAATATATTTTTCTGAATTTCCTGATGATATATAAATCCAGTATATTGTCGTCAGGTGTATATAATGTGTTTCCGGAGTGAAATGGTCGATGTTGCCTTTTTTTGTGTCAGATTTCTTTTTGTTCCAACACTTGTCCAGAACAGCTGCTGTCTGATAGAAACAGAAGAAGAAGAAGTCACATGCTCTCCTACACTAACCAGTGTTTGTCCACCACTGCCAACTGGAATAACGTCTTCAGGTCAACTTTTACAAACCAACACTGGCTGGTGGTGGGGTGATCTCATTTCCTCAGTCCAAACACTGTCAGGTTAACGTGTTTGTTCTGTCCAATCAAAGGGCTCCTTCAGGTGTAAAACCAAAACAAGGGATCATTACGTGCATTTACTCGCACATCAATATTCCAATATTATTCCAGATACATTGAATTATTTCCATTTATACGTTGTTGTTAGAGTGTGCACCATGTCTTGTTAATGCCAACATTGAAAAGATGTTTTTTTTCCCTTGCAAACAGAGAATAGAGATATAAAGATGAATGTAAGCGACTGCAGGATCTGAGCTGGTGTCTGGAATCTGTACCACTGTACTGTAAATGCACTCGTTCCTTCTTTCCACAAGATTCATATATAGCTACATACAGGTAGGTTTTCATGGCCAATACAGCTGATAAATATGCATTTTATAATTGCATGAAAATTGTGTTGAAGACTTTTAACAACTGTTATTGTTATTACCTCTGTTGCTGTCTGGGTGTGTTGGTGTTGGGAAACTGGCGAAGGCTGCGTCTGCACAAAATGGAAAGATGATATTTAAAGTTGTCTTAATCTTATGGAAATCATTTTCTGCAGTGATTTAATAAGAATCATAATTTGACAAAGTCTCATTCCGCCAAAACCTCCGAAGACAGGACAGTCAGATGTGATTACCACTTTAAAATCTCTTCATTCTGTGTAAATACAGCCAAAGAGTCAGTTTTACTTTTTGGATTCTACTGACCTGAAATGTTTTTGAGTAATTAAGGGCACTTCAGAAGCCATATTACACACAAGCTGTGAGCAGGATATTTGTATATTTGCTGCACATGTCACATGTGTGAGCAGGTGAGCAGCTGGTGAAAGCACCCAGATGAACTCTCTGGTTCATGTTCTCCTGCTCCTCCTTCTCCTCCTGCCCCCCCCCCCCCCCTCCTCCTCCAGCAGCCTCTGTCTCATGTAAAGTCTGATGAAAGTACATTTACACATTGAGGACAGTCTGAAACACTTAATAGATCAAAGCCACATGTTTTTGTGTGTTTTACCACTGATGCTGTTCTAATTGAATGGAAATTGACTGGCCAACACTGCATGAGTTCATATAGTCCAGATTTTGGGTCCTTGTTGTTCAAAAGTCAGAAACAAGTTCATTCACAGTACAACTCCCCAAATACATCACATTCACTTTTATTCAAAGAAATGTAGTTTAAAACCCACAAAGCTTTGTTGTGCAACTGACAGCTTTATTTTTTGTACCGTTCCACTGCTTTACAGAAAAGACAACCATGTATAAAATCTGTACAGTGTTTGTAAAAAGGAAGTGACGAACTTGAACATTTCTGCTTTCTACCCATTTGTTGTATGGAAATTTAAAAAAACATATAGCTCTATCTACTTTGTAGCATAAGTCCTAGTACCTTATAGATTTTGTACCAATGAAAAACAAACACCTGTTTTGTACATTTGAACTCTTGCCTGAAATGACGACGAACCTGCTGAGGATTTTTTAAGGCTTATTGAATAAAGTCACGAGGACAAGTTCAGGACTGTCTCAAGTGTTTGTTTACAATCAAGAAAAAATGCATGAAAACATAAAGTCTGGAAGAATTTTCACAATAATTTTCCCTTTGTGATCCCTCACTCCTTCATTAAGACACATGATTAAACATTCAAGTAGTATATTATAATACTGCATATAGTGTAAACAATAATTGTCACAGTGATGAAGATACTTCATAGTGCAGTGCAAAGCTTAATAAGACCATTCTAATTCATTCGAGCACTTGGTTATTTCCATTAGAGCTGATGACAAAATAGTGTGATATTAATCTAAATCAATACTTTTGCGTGAAGCTGATTCTAAAATCTACTCAGCAGCGATATGTATCAGTCCTGGCTGGACCGACCTGGAGCACACCTCATCCATCACATACAGCCATTCACATGGACATCAGTGATCTCACAGGCACCCGTGGTGTAATGTGATCAGCTTGGCTTCCTTGAAAGGCTTCCTTGGAAAAATGTGAAACTCATACATCTGTGAGTCATTTCAGGTCTCCTGCTGTTTTGTTGTCACAACAACAACAGGATACCACACATCATAGTTTCACAACACATTCATTATGTTTTCTTGGATTGTGGTCTGACTGCATATAAATCCTGCCACAGCTAAACTGACTCTGGTTGGTTCTTCTGGGTCTTAGCCTGAACTTGGAAACAACAAATACAACCAGATTTAGCTTTATACTAGCAGATTCTTCTTCTCACCTTTCAGACTTGTACAAAGATCAGAATCAGTTGAGTTTAATCAACTGATCCTGATCAGATCTAATTCTGGACCCAAACAAAACCATAACAGAAACTGTGAGCAGGTAGGATGATGTTACTCTGACACAGTCGTGACATTTCCCCAACGTCCGCTTCACATAAGCTTCATCTGTTAATGAGATGAATCACAGCATTACACATTTCCACACACAAAGACTTTCCTTGTTCACTCGTTAAATTGATGAAGCTCTGTTCACTGGGGGGTTTGGCTCCAGCTTACGGTTGTACCGTGAAAATAAAAAGGTTATAATTAAAGGATTATCTTATCAAAACCATCAAAACCAGTATTATATCAAATTGCTGGAGGTGCAGGTTTTCAGGAAGAAGGGGGAATGTTACCATAGTGATAACTGACATGAACAGGAAAAAACTGCTGTTTAGGTAAACAGTCAGTATGAAACTCAGGTTTGCTCACCATCAGCCAGGCAAACACAGCATTGATTAATCAAGATTTTGGCTGTTGACTCATTGTTTTGCTCTTAAGACACTTGGAGAAGTGTAAAAAAGAATGACGTCACAGTGTGCAGAGCTGTTTTGGTATTTTGATGGAAGTCAAAAATTTCCATTGTTAAACTAGAATCCTGTTTAAATTACTTTGTGGAATTTCACTTGAAAGCTTATAAGATTACGTCAGGATAATTAGGAGCAAGGTTTAATTCTCTGTAGCTGTGTGTGGGTTGTAAAACATGTCAACTTTAGAGTTGTTGATGCATTGTTAATATTCAACAAGGTATCACCAAGCAAATTAAGGTAAATTATCCATGACATTCACAGTGACTGTGAAATTGTTCAGTATCCTTCCTATGACCATGTTGTGTCATCAGGGCACGTCAGCACACAGCTGACTTGGTAAAAGACTTTCGAACAGTGAGGCAGGGAAAAAAAAGGTTTGGTGTCGTAAGTCAATTCTATAAAGTTAAGTTGTGTCAAATCAGCTGTCTGTTAAATTAAATCTGTTGATCCTCAGAATGGGCCAGTCCGTTCTGCAATCTGTGCCTGAAGGTTTAATAACATTAACTTTATCATTGTTTAAGACATATGTTACAAATGTAAACTGCTAAAATCGACTGTACTCAACATCATTATTGCCCTTCATAATTATTGTTATCAGATCAAATTATCAAAATGCTAACGGCTAATACTGATTGTGTTGTGACCCATTTTCTGACCCACACTCATTTCCTCAGGGACCGAACGGTGCCTGTTCATCTCTGCGTGTCGAGCGTCGGCGGCTGGTACACGGGAACCCCCGAGTCGACGAGAGGAGGGCGACCTCTGATGATGTCAGCGGCCTTCTCTGCCATCATGATGGTTGGAGCGTTCAGGTTGCCACTGACGACACTGGGCATGATGGAGGCGTCGACCACCCGCAGCCGCTCCAGACCGAGAACACGCGTGTCTGAGTCGACGACCGCCATCGGGTCAGACGGCGAGCCCATCTTGCAGGTGCAGGACGGATGGTAGGCGCTGTCGGCTTTGCGGCGGACAAAAGCGTCGATGTCGGCGTCAGACTGGACCTGAGGACCTGGTTGGACTTCGGGACCACGGAAAGCATCGAAAGCCTTCTGGGCGAAAATCTCTCTGGAGAGTTTGACACACTCCCTGAACTCCCACACGTCAATATCTGGCAGAGAAGAAGAATGAGACATTTTATCATCAGGTCTGAACTCTGCTCCATTATAAGCAGTAGGAATTAGCAGTAAACCATGAAACCCAGCTCCAGCTAATCATTTCACACATCTGCCCTCAGAGGGAGGAGTCGATGTTCAGAGCGACACAGACACAGACAGACATAGAGCACAGACAGACAGACACAGACAGACACAGAGCACAGACAGACACAGAGCACAGACAGACACAGAGCACAGACACAGAGCACAGACAGACACAGACAGACACAGACACAGAGCACAGACAGACACAGACAGACAGACACAGAGCACAGACAGACACAGACAGACACAGAGCACAGACAGACACAGACAGACACACAGAGCACAGACAGACACAGACAGACAGACACAGAGCACAGAGCACAGACAGACACAGACAGACACAGAGCACAGACACAGAGCACAGACAGACACAGAGCACAGACAGACACAGAGCACAGACAGACACAGAGCACAGACAGACACAGACACAGACAGAGCACAGACAGGCAGGTCCAAAGTCTTCTCATGATCCTCTCCAAACAGAGCGGGGTTCTCAAAACATTTGATGGATTTGGTGCTTGATAGTTGAGCGAGTGAATCTCACCGGTGGAGAGATAGTTTGGCTGCAGAACTGGGTGATCCAGAGGGTTGGGGCTCTTCAGCTTCATCCAGCCGACACTGACACTTCTCATTGGTCCGACATGAACCTTCAAACAAACAATAACAGATTCCAGATTCAATCGTTTGAACGTGACATGTTCTGGTGTTAACGCTGCAGAGCTGGTTCGTTGAGAGGAACAACCTTTGTGCTTAATGCAGACATAACATGAGATAAACCTTTATTCCTCCCACAGTGGGGAAATGTTCACGAGGACCATCGACACCCAGGACCTCAGGTGGGAGTTCAACATCAGCACAGAAACAACATGAGAAACATATACTTTAAACCGTCTTTGTGCGATGCCAGTGCCTCCCTCACGTCAGGAGCAGCTACACAGATAACTCAGCTTCTTCACAAACAGATTCCTGGAAAACCCCACAGCTCAAACTGTACGTGTGGTGAAAGTAAAGAAGCCTCTGTGGGTATTTTTACTACACCTCCAGTTTATCCAGCACTCCAGGTCTATTGCCTTTTCTAGTTCTAGTCCAACATCATGGCACTTCCATCCACAGAAACCCACAAACATTAAGTCATGACACAAATCCACAAATCGTTTAATGAATGTATTAAATGCATGAGGTCATTGTTTTTTTTCCGTGGAATGGCGCTTGGATGAAAACGGCTTTGTGTCTTGTGTATTCTATGAGGGTCAGTTTGTGCAGGAGTATACGCATCAGTGACACACTGAGCAAACAGCCAGCACACGCACACGCACACGCGCACACACACACACACACCTGATATGCCTCTATCTTGGAGGCGACTCGTCCGTGGTCGATGACCTGCGAGGGCAGGAAGTGAAACTGGATGTCGGGGTGTGTGACACGAGGCCGACTGCGGATGAACCCTCCACTCTCTAAGTGGGCTGTGGCTCCGTAGCCTACAGGATGATAATGACAGTCAGTGAGATGGTGGGACTGAAGAACACATGACAGAGGCTTCGTTTACGCGCTGTGTGTTCAGTGTGGTCTGCTGTCACACACACAGCTGGTGTTTCTCCTGTTTATAAGAGCAAGACAGGTAAACTGCCTTTCTTTCTTTAGCTGTTGAAAAGTCTGAACTTCCCTTCATCTGGCTGGTTATTAAAACAGCTGAGTTACATTTAAAATGCCTCACGGCTCCAGAATGATGTTCTGATCAAACTAAGGAAAAACATGCTGAGAATAATTGTGTCTTTGTTTTAAGATACAAAGTTTATATTGAGCCATATCAGTCTATAATGGAAAAATGAGCATAACAACAGACATATATATGAAGTGGAATTGAATGTAGTTACCAGTGAACAGGGTGAGCCACTCCAGTCCTATCTTGACCATGTGGAAAGGTTTCTGGGACTTGTACAGAGTGATGGGCTGAGTGCACTGCTGCTGGACATACAGCTCCAAATGATCCTGCAGGTTACTGCCAACACCTGAGAGACCACAGAGAGAGGAGATGCTCTGTGTTTGATGTGTCCATGTGCTCAAATTAAATAACTAGCAAATAATGTTTTTTCCATTTCACTTTGTTGAAATGATGTTTTTTAAATGCTTGAAGGGTTTAAAAAAAACCTCTCAGTGCACAGCATGTACCTGGTAAGTGCTGAACAACAGGGATGTGGAGTTGTTTCAGGTCATCTCCATTTCCCACCCCAGACAGCATGAGGAGCTGAGGAGAGTTGATGGCTCCTCCACTCAGTATCACCTCTTTATCTGCAAACACCTGAGGAGAGAGCAGAAGATCTGATGAGAGCCTGCAGCCGTGTGAGCAGCTTCGTGATCAGGATTAACAGTGCTGTTAGATGAATCACATCATGCACAAAATGATATCTGTAACATGGCCATGTTGACCTCATGGTGGTGCAAGAGGAAGTCGTTTGAATATGCTGACGGGGAACCAAGAAGGTCTGAAAAAATTAATTTTCACTGCATAAGTGAAAATTCTATGTTGCTACTGCACAAGATGAAAAGTCAGGGGATTCATCGTCTGGGCAACAAGGGACATCTCCCCCAGCTCTCATTACAATCACAGCAGTAGGAATCGATAGTTCACCAAAACCCAAAACTGTCAGTGCTAAAGAGAAAATCAGGGGATTGATACAGTCAGTAGGATTCATCTAGTCTGTCCAGTAGTTGAGATATTTCAGTGTAAACCACGAACCATCGATGTACATTCAGACACAAGAGGTGAATGAGAAGATAAAGGGTCTAGTTAAGAACTGTGTGTTTCACTGCATAATTTCTTTTCCCCATCTTCAGAAATCTTCAATCTATCTAAACTCTTGCCAGCTCACCCTTTTCTTCTGTCCGTGCTGTGTGTATTCCACGCCCACGGCACGGCTGCCTTCGAACAGGATCTTGGTGGTCAGGCAGCGCACCTCCGTCTTCAGGTTGGCTCGACCCAGGACGGGTCTCAGGTAAGCACTGGCTGCGCTCCACCTCTTCCCTACACAGATGTGGGCAGTGAGATGTGAACCATGTTAAATGCTTGCTTCATGAAAAGAAGCATAAATAAGGTTGTTTGTTCCTCATTTAAACCTTTATGAACAGTCATATCCATCCAGCCCAGGCCCTCCTGTTGGTATCCGTTCATGTCCTCAGTGAAGGGGTATCCTGCCTGCTGCCCCGCCTCAATAAAAGCCTGGTGAAGCGGATGGTTGGTCTTCCCTCTGGACACATGGAGAGGTCCACTGCCCCCCCGGTACCTGCAATACACACAGGAAACATCAGTTTAATCTGTCACAAAGACGAGAGCAATTCCACTTCAACATGCAGCATATCTGAGGAAATCACCTGTTGCTTTTCACTGATCAATACTGCAGAGATGTTGATCATCTTATTACCAGCAGCTGTCACTTTGTGTAGACAGCTCTGTACATGTTAGGATTATCTGAACATAAGCCAAATAATAATGTTGTTTCCAGATGTATTGTGAGCTACCTGTCTTCTCCCAGCTCGTGACACTGAGCTTTCCTGAAGTAAGGCAGACAGTGTTCATAGTCCCAGCCCTCAGCTCCCTCTCTCTGCCAGCGCTCGTAGTCTTCGGCGTGTCCGCGGATGTATACCATGGCGTTGAGTGAAGAGGACCCGCCCCAGACACGTCCCCTGGGCCAGTACATCACACGGTCGTCCATGTGGGCCTGAGGTAACGTGTGGTAGTACCAGTTATACCTAAGGAGAAACGAAAAAGAAACACAGCATTAAACAACATTGGAGAAAATCAGATGATTGGTTCTGGACAACAACAGTTTAATAATGGTTGTTATTTTAAGACCAATGTCATAATGGAGGTCAAATAAGTTGCCTGATTCATTTAACTCATTGTTTGCTGTTCTTCCACATTTGCAAAGACTTAAACTTGACTAAACTGTATGATACTTCATATTTTACAGTGGAGTTTCTGAGGATTGGTGTGTTGGATGTGTGGGTAAACACATGCCATCAGTGTAGTGTGTATTACTTAAGTACAGGCACGAAGGCAAACTAAATGATTTGCACTGCAGTAACTGAACTACTGTACTTGTCATCACAGAGGTTGTAGGTCAGCGCAGCTGGCATGTGGATCTTCCATGACAGTCGTAAG
Organism: Centropyge bicolor; assembly: GCA_037975185.1. NCBI lineage: Eukaryota > Metazoa > Chordata > Actinopteri > Pomacanthidae > Centropyge > Centropyge bicolor. The sequence goes on along the minus strand of JBBMOC010000011.1, from coordinate 5,617,379 downwards.
CTGCCCAGCATCATGTCCTTAGGCCCCGCCTCCAGCAGCAGCACGGACTCATGGGCATCCTCGCTGAGGCGGTTGGCAAGAACGCAGCCTGCTGACCCCGCCCCAACAATGACATAGCTGTAGGAGGGTGTTTTCTGAGTGGCTGCAGGTGATGAAGTGTTCAGATTAACAGCTGTGGCACTAAAGCATCTGTAATGGCCGAAGGAAGAGGAGGGGCAGGAAAAATATTGGCCCCTGTTTCTGGTCCTGGGGACAAACTGACACCTGCCATCCCTCATAAATCTCCCTCCAGCCACAGCTCGTCGAGCTCCAGTTTGGCCGAACATGGCCAACGACAACATCCTGGTTCTGGGGGGGTCTTCTTCATTCACTGTAAATCACAACAACACACGCTGAAGGATGCAGTGCAGGGGACAAGCTGGAACTGAAACGAGTACAAGTGATGGTACTGAGTGACATGTACAGGTCCAGAGGTCACACTCATTACTGCCCTGTCAGTGAGCAGGCTGTGGGCAGTGGAGAGGCTTTGGTTTAAAGTGAATGACTTATTAGTGGAGCCACACCTTGACCTTGTCACAGTCTCATACTTGTTAAATGAGCGGCAGTTAAATGAACAACTAGAAACACCTGCAGCTCCTGTTATTTATCATGGTTCACTCACTGCTGCTGAGAGAAGCTGATGTTTCTCTCCCTTTCTTTCAGCCTGATAAGAAGGTCATGACAGGTCAGCTTTAGAGGAAATGAAATAAAGTTGAGCAGAGGAGCAACAGATGGCCTGGGAGTGTGTGTGGGAGTGTCTGTGATGTCAACTCTGTATAAAGGACTATAGAGCAAAGACTGTGCAGTATACTGTCTGGTCTTGTAAATATTTTATTAAAGGGTTATTCCGTGGATTTGCTGCAGATAGAAGGTGGAGCTCTGTCTGTCAGAGACATCTAACTAGGTCAGGACTGGCAGGTCCATAAACCACACACCAGCACTTATAGAACCAGGCTGGGCTCAAACAGCCTGAAATGGAGGTAAACACCTTGTAATCAAGTTGGACACAAGGGAAAATAAACCCACAAAAACTGTGAAACAGTCTGCAAGTTTCAGAGGTAGTTTCAGTGTGTGTGTGATGTGTACGATAAAAGGCCAATTTCGCAACCGTTAGCTTATCAGTGTGTGTGTCTGAGGTCCGGCTACAGCAGCTAGCTCCATTTACTGGCACTTTCTGCTCCTTTAAAACACACTTTAAATGTGAAACACACGTTAAATGTGATGTTAGAAGTGTGTTTGAAATCTTTAGAGAGATTAGGCTCATGTTCAGACTCCTTTCACGACTTAGACTAACTGTTGCGGTTGTTTAGATTGTTTATGTCCGCAGGCGTATCTAGTTTACGGCAGGACCTGAACGCAACTTGACAAAGTGCATTAAATCGAGGAGGTGCTGCACATGTTTAATGCCAAAGCACACAGAAAGACACTGTGAAGAGGCGAAGTGAAGCTGCACAAAAAGAGGACCTTACCTTCACTCAAACTGGACACCCGAACTAACCCGAACTAACCCGAGCTCAGCCGAGCAAACGACAGTGAAGGGAGCCTCCTTCCGATCCACAGCTTCCGACTGGGCAATTAAGGGGAAAGTTAAGGGAAACTTAATTTACATGACTGAGAAACCGAGCCTCTTTTTTTTGCACCTTTTATTGTGAAAGGTTGTTTTGGGGTAACACTGTCTGAAGCCCACTTTCAAACTTCTAAAACGTTTATTCTATTTGTGAAAAAACATAAAGGGGAGATTTCTCTGCTTTTTTCACAACTGTCCTCTTTTTTGTGAAATTTCACTGCAGGAATAAAATCAAAAGTGTATTTGAATAGAAGTAATGATGGTAAAGAAGAATTTGTAATCAATGTGCGCTTGTCATCATAAATAGAAAGATGTGGACCAGGTTATAGATTTGATCATATTTACATTAGGAGACTTGATTGTAACATCATGTGTATCTTCTGTGAAGCCATTGAGGGTTCCCACTGCTCCTCTCTGTCCTTTACTTCTTCTTTCTACCTTCTGTTTATAATGCAGCATTTTGTGGTTTGCACATTGATGGAGAACCACCATCCTACTCAACTCATTGTGTGCAAGCTACTGCTGACAGTCACCCTGATGAAGACCTGTTGGTTGCAATGTGTCAGTCATTTTAAATACGCTTTCATTTTGCTACAATCCTACAGTGGTCTTTGGATTGTGTTTTGCATTTTACATTCTTCATTAAGGCCATATCCTTCCCATCCCAGCAGCACCTCTACTCTACTGTCGTCACCATGTAAAACATAGTTTCAGATTAGTGAAATCTGTATTCAGTTTGTGAGGACAGCTGGTGTGGAGAGAGAAGCAGAGCAGGGCCTACGGTGATGGCAGTGGACAGAGAATAGACAGATGAGCATAATTAAACTATTTCACAAAGTCGGCCTATTGACAGAAAACATGTCATGAAAATGTCTCAATTGAAGAATAGCACACTAATGGCAGAATTATGACACATTTCCCAAAAGGCTTTGGCAGAAGTGAGGAAAATAACACTGGCAGAACCAGTGGGATGCAAATGCACTTATAGGTCTAAGAGGACAAGTCTGAGGCTGCTGATTATTTCAGCATGAGTGGTTTCAGTGCTGTGGTATGTTTCTTACACCTGACTGAAATTCCTCCAGGATTATTATTTTCTTTAATGACACAATCTTTTCAAGTATCTTACTGATGAAATAAAGTTTGGATACTGGCCTGTAGTTTCTTAGTCCATCACTATCTGGGCTGAATTTCTGGAGTCAGGGGTTTACAGCTTTGAAGAGATTTTAATCTGACTTGAAACACCTGCTTTAAAAATGTTGCAGGTATGGGGTGAACACAGGAGCTGGAGGAGTTTCACACAGTCTAGAAAGTTCATTGAATGTAAAACAATTGGAATTTTACAAACCAGTCATTATGATACTGAGACTGCTTCTAATGCGTCATCTCTTGTGTCAGAGCATCTCTTTCTCATCCACACAGTCTGTGCTCTCATCGTGCAGTGGGCGTGGCCTAAAGCTACAGGTCCACCTACCTGGAATCTCATCAACAATCAGCGTCGTGCAGAGGAAACGTCATGGGAGGGGGCGGGGCTTCACAGTCTTCTAATTCATAAAGTAAGAGAACAAATGCAGCGTCTTGCATCCCGGATGTGTGCGTTCAGTCAGGTGCATCGCAAGTAGACGACATGTTGTGGAGTTTATAAATGTTCTACTTTCTTCAAACCAAGCAGGTGTTGATGATGTGGGGAGTCACACTGATCTTAGTCTCCTGTGTCGCGCTCCAGGTGGCATCACATGAGATTGTAAGTAATTGACTTTGTCCAGTAATTGTTTCAGTTAAAAGTCAAAGTGATTGACCAGTGAGTGATCTGTTCTTGTGATCTTTGCAGGAAGTGGAGTGTCATAAATTTGATGGTATGTTGTAATAATAATATCATGTTGATTTAAAATGTAAAACTACCTGAAATTGAAATTGTCTGAAATTGGACATTGGTTTTTGACACATTTCACAACTCCAGAGTCCCAGATTCTTGTGAATGTGAATATAAAGTTTTTACACTTTCAGCACCAAACACAAAGTTCAATACACTTAATTCATTGAATTAAATTAGAACATCTGATTAAATCTGAGAATAATAATGTAGTTTATCAATGTGTTCATCGCTTGTGCTCTCTTGTCCAGATTTCCCTCCTGAAGACGACCCCTCTCCATCTTTCCTGCTGGACTTGAAAGTGGAGCTGGTGACAGTGGGAGAAAGGTCCCAGATGAATATAAGCTGGGCTGTAAACATTGACAGTAGGAGACAACACTTTTTTTCCCACATGGAATCTTAGAAAACCACTTGATGTTGTTGACTTTAATACCAAATAAACCATTTCCATAATATACCATAACTTTCAAAACCAAGAAATTATCTTACTGTTCTGAACTGTACTCATCATTACAGATTACTACGGATTATTACAGATTGCACCTACAATGTTTAACCAATGGCGGAGTATATTTCCCACATTTATTTACTTGACAAACAGGACTTTTGAAGTGAAGGACACTCACTGGCAGATATCTGAAGGCCAATGTTAACCAACTGATATTTTGAACTCTGTAAACTCTGGCATTTTCTATGTCTCTGCAGGTAGTATTCAATATCTGACAGGCACTCGGATCTTGACTGCTGAAAAAACGTACCACTGTGAATACAACCCGCCTTTTGCCCAGGCACATCCCACTGGGGAGCAGGTATTATAGATGACAACCTGAATAAAAATGATCATGTTTTGTCAGTCATTTTGTGCAGAGCAAGAGTTTGAAATGATGGACCTACTGTGAGGTTGAAATGGATAAACTTGATTAAATGTTTGTCATCTTTTCAAACCTAGAAATGGTTTTATTATTTAGTAAAGGCAGGCTATGGCTCCAACTTGATCCAAGCTGCGAATCTCCCTTTGCCTCCGCTGGGGAGTGGCATTTCTTACAAGTTTGTGGAAATCACAATACCTCGCAGAAAACCTCGTAAGTTCATTTTTTCAATTCTCCACCTTTTTCACCCCGCAAAACTCAATCAAAAAGACAGACAAGGAATACCTGTTAATTTTATGTGAGTGTTTGTTATCCATGCTGTTAGGCATGAAATCAGTCCAACTGATTTAATTAATTTAAGTATCATCCAAACATGTAATGGGTACAAGACATGTGAGGGATATAAATGTGATTTTGAATCTATTAGTGACTGTGTCTGTACAGGCAGAATGATGTGGAAAGTATTAAAATGTTAGAAACTTCTTCTCTGTTTTCTTAGCACGTGTTACAACAACTATTCAAGTTCCTATAGGTGAGCAGTCTCATTTACCTGTGCATATGTGTATATAATATATAACGTAATGCTTTATGACAAAGATGTTGATTATTCAACATTTAGCATTTTAATGTTTCACTCCAGATCAGACGAGTAGTTCAGGTACGCCTCCAGACCCCTTTGCAGAACTGAGGAAAGAAGCTGGTAATGTCATCTCCACCAGAATAGCAGTGGCTGTTTTTGGAGGATTGGCCAGTTTGATGATCCTGATTTCCTGCTACATAATCTGTAAATACAACACTTTTTATATGTACATTTACCAAAATTGCAGATGAAGTGGGAATAACTGCCCAATTAAATGCATTCCTCTTCTATGTGTGCTTAACCTGATGGCTGAATGTGATTGAGAATGTACAGCCTTGGTTTCTAAAAAGTTGGAACGCTGTTTAAAACACAAATAAAAACAGGATACAGTCATTTTCAAATCCACCATGTTTACCCACAACAGCTTTATGAAGTGTTCTTGAGCTTATGTAATGATGTCCTTTATGTATTTCACAAAGTGATGAACCTCGCCCATCCTGCCTTGTAAATGAGCCGTTTCAGCATGCCCCCCCCCCCTCTCTCACAGGCTTTTGTTTGAAATGTGTTGCTGGCATCAAATTCATATAAGCAGATATTTACAAAAATTAAGAAAGTTGATGAGGTCAAATATAAAATATATTGTCTTTGTCCTGTTTTCAATTGAATATATATCAGAAAGGATGAGCCAAAGTGCACATTACACACCTGTTTTATTTTTATGTTTTATACAGTGTCCCAGCTTTTTTGGAAGATGCATGACCTCACTTGCTTGTCTTGTTTACATGTGTTATATGATATGTCCTCAGTTATTTGACTATTGGACCTACATATCTTAGACTTGTTTCCTAGCTTATTTACAGCGACTTCATGTCACAGTGCACAGAAGCTCGGCCGGTCATGCTTCATCTCCTAGATTTTAAGTTTGCATTAAAGATGGAAAGCATCAAGCTTGGGCTCACTGCAGATTTTCCATACAAATTCAGAAAGCCCCTCTAGATTATATAACATGTTTTACACTGCTGCCTGTTGCGGGAGTTATCTAACCTCTTCTTTCCAATGTTTTCTTACTCCCCAGATAAAAGCTGTGGAGCAAACTTCGCCACATCATTGGGTTTCAAAAGGTTGCCTACATCTCCCATGGTCCCTGTCCCTGTCCTCATGGTGTACCCTGCGGAGAGTTCAGCCTTCCAGCGGGCCGTGGTGGCGCTGGCAGAGTTCTTGCAGTGGCACGGCGGCTGCAGCGTGGCTGTCGACATGTGGCAGCAAGGGAGGATCGCAGAGCTGGGGCCGATGCGCTGGCTGGCAGATCAGGCCAAGGCTGCAGACCGAGTGCTCATCGTCTGCCCACAGGTGGAGTCTTTGAGTCGTCTGTAACATGTATCATTTATATCTTGCTGTCTGAGTAGGAGTGATTTTATCAGGACTTTGTGTCAGTCAGAGCAATTCTAGATTTGATGTGTGATTTATTGCACTTCTCATAATAAACTAAAACTGAACTCTCTTCTCTTCTTCTCTTTCCTCAGCTCTCTTCACAGCCCAGCAACTGTCTTCCCAACCACAACCTCTCAGAGCCCTCTGTCCCAGCTGCAGCTCAGGACCTTTACCCCCTGATCCTCAATATGGTGGCGAGCCACGCAAAGAGCGCCAGTGACTTGGCCAAGTTCTGGGTGGTGCAGCTGGGCGAACAGCAGGCCAAGAAGCCGAGTAACCTGCCGCTGGAACTGAGGGTCTGCAAGACTTTCTGTTTGATGAAGGACTTGGTCAAGCTGTGCAAGAATCTTCATAGCAAGAGGCAGGATGGCAAGAAGATGTCAGATCTGATCTTCAGATCAGTGATTGAGAAGAGTGCAGTGAGGTTGAGGGAAGCTGTAGAAAAGCTTGGCACATATCAGCCAAACATTTTTATAGATGTGGACTAGGATATATCAATGGAAATTTTTATTTATTTTTGTTTTTTGTGTCTGCATATTGTGGCTTGACAGCTTGTATAATCTATATATGTTTTTTCAACCAAAGATTTGATAGTACTTTTCTGTGTGGACTAGTTTGCCTCTATCAGTGCATGCTGATGTAGACATGAGTGGGTATAACAACTTTTGAATCATGTTGTTAGTTGAAGTATTCTTTAAATACAATGAGAACTGTCTGTGTAATAATTGTTTTATTTTTTAATATTTACAAAGAATATGGAGAACACTTTAGTGTGCTGCAGAAGTCAGCTGATGATACTGAGCTCTCTGCCACAACCAGTGGCAGCATATGCAGCACTATACAGTCACATGATATAAATACACACAACTCAAATGATGAGGTGGGTGAAAACTGATATGACACATTTTATTTCACTTGGTGTAATGTATACGTCCAAGAACAGATTGATGAACTACCCTGCTGGGGAAAGGCCAAGGGGCTGGGGATGTCCAAGCTTTTTAAATTCAACTGAACATACACAGGGTTTTTTTCTGCTACAAATATAGCTAGTGGCTAATGTTAGGAAACATCTGATAGATGATGTTGTGTGACTCTTCTCCACTTGTGCTTTGGTTGTAATCATTTTAGCATTTACCATTTTACCATTTACCGGTGTTCAGCCAGACTATATAATAATGTATAAAAGTATATAATCTTGCTTTAATAGTGAGTATCTGAGTTGATTGAGGTCATTATATTTTCATTACTTCCTCCTTCAAAATACAGCCACACAATGCTACAGTAAGTCCACATGAAAAGTAATAGCTCTGCTTTAATAAAACCATTACCCAGTGGCCTAAAAGGCAAGCGTCAACTCTTTCGACCAATAGAAATCGCCGTTGTGTACCACGTGGCCAAACACGGAAGTAAAATCTAGCTGCCGTAACTTTTCATTCACAGGAAGGTTCTTGCATGTGGTCGTATTTTCAAACACTTCGCAAGCACAAGAAGGTCGCGAATTAATGTTTCTGAGCATTTAGTGGAATAAATTGAACAGTAACTATGACTCAGGCTGAAAAGGAGCAGGACAACGGGAAGGAGAAAGAAAAGGAACGAGACAAGGAGAAAGAGAAGGAGCAACAGCGCGGGGTGAAAAGAGCCATCGCTCCTCCAACCATCCCAGACCCTCTTCAGGAGGTGAGACGCTTCCAGCTGTTAGCTAATGCTCATATCTATGTAATGTAGCCAAATGTTCGTGTCTGAAGAGCCATAATTAAGCCTTTCTCCTCCTGTGTTGTGGACAGACCGCCTTCGTACCAGATAGTGAACAAGACTGTCGCGTTCTCTGCGATGAGAACATGTTTTATCGCCTTGTTACTTTAGTTCTGGACAAACATTGGGAAAGCCCCGTTAAATGCTTAATTATTGGCAAACCTCGCCCCCTCATTTGATCAACTCTTCTGAAGGTCAATAAGTTTGATTAGTTGATTTTCAATATCAAGTTTTGTATAACTCTACATGGACTTTTGGTGTCGGGCAGTTTTCCGTGATTTGGACAAAATCTTAATCTTAATGGAACAACATACAACGATATTTTAGATATTGACCTGTGTCCAAAACTGTGGCAAGAGTTTGGGAGAGACCCTTTCCTGTTTCAACACCCCCATGTCCCTGTGCACAGTTTAGAGTTTGGTGCCTTCCGGCCTCATCACCCAGCATCAGCTCCACCCCACCAATGCTTTTGTGGCTGAATGGGATTAAATCCCTGCAGCCAGGTTGTAAAATGCGATGAGCCTTCCCAGAAGAGTGGAGGCTGTTTATGGCAGAATATAACCGTAATGAGATGTTCTGCAATCACACATGGGTGTAGTATTCATGTGTCCACATACTTTTGGCTATTCTTCCATTGTTCATGACATTGTTATGCAGATCACCTCTCTCTATGTATATATTCCTCTTTTGCAGCAAATACAGAGCAATTTTGTGATTGTCATCCACCCTGGTTCGAGGACTCTCCGGATTGGCCGAGCAACAGACACTCTTCCAGTGACAATCCCACATGTGATAGCACGCAGACACAAGCAAAGTGGACAGCCCAGATATGAAGATGCCTGGCTGTTGAGGGAAGGTCTAAATGTATGCCACTCATGATGAGCTACACCCACAATACAGTCTTTTATTCTGTGTCTCCACTGTGCTCAATTTACATGTCATCTCTCATTCGCCCTCATTCCTTCTTCCCTCCGTCCAACAGAAACCAGAGAGTAATGAGCAGAGGCAGAATGGGCTTAAAATGGTCGACCAGGCCATCTGGTCCAAGAAGATGTCAAATGGAGTGCGGAGGACACCCGTATCTGCTGAACAGGTGTGCATCATGAAAGGGAGAAAGTGGAAGAGAAAGGATTGTTGCATCTGTAATAATGTGATACTGTTCCACTCAGATGAAAACATCAGCTTCTCTTGTGTGACAGAAATCTTCAGCACTCTGGGCTGCATGTAGAATCATCTGTTTGTGTGTGTGTGTGTGTGTGTGTGTGTGTGTGTGTGTGTGTGTGTGTGTGTGTGTGTGTGTGTGTGTGTGTGTGTGTGTTCAGGCCAGGGCTTATAACTGTCAGATCCGTCCGGCAGTACTCGACAGCAGCTCCAGGGTGAAGTGGACCAACACAGCCCACCATCCTCCTCATCTGATGGGAGAGGAGGTCAGTGCTTGTGTCTAAAAACAAAACAAGTCATCTAAAACTGTTTGCTTTATCTAAACTCTGTCTGTTTTATCCATTTTTGTTTGTCCTCCTTTCTGTCTTGTTCCTACCACCTGTCCATGCTGCCATCACACAGGCTCTTTATGTGAATCCATCCGACTGTTACAACATCCACTGGCCTGTGGTCAGAGGTCAGCTGAATGTGCATGCTGGTCCTGGGGGCTCGCTGACTGCTGTCCTGGCTGACCTGGAGACCATCTGGAGTCACGTCATTCAAAAGCAACTGGATATTCCCCTAAAAGACTTAAAGGTAGGAAAAACCTTCTCATTTCTTTGCTTTGAATGCAACTGATCCAGTTTCAGTTCCAGAGTTCCATGCACTGCCCCCTAGAACATTTGAAGCCATAATGTGACACTGAGAATGCTCTTCTTTGCTTCGACAAACAATCTGACATCTTCGCTCAGTTCTGAGACAGACATATTTGTAACAGGTGAAAACTGGCTACAATATGATTTACTTGAACAGCCTCTGATGAGTAGATCAAATCCACCATATGAACACATACATCAGTGGAGGGGATATAACTTAAGGAAATTTGAAGTTTTGCACAAAGTTAATCTGAATTGGTCCATGCCACAAATTTGCTTATATTTGATTGCAGACCTAGAAATAGTGCTAAATCTTAAGTATTTCTTCTACATGTCATAACTTCTTGTGTGTTTGAAATGTTTCTGAATCTTCAAATTTCCTGATTGTTTTCAGGTTTATGTGAAAATATTTCAGATTTTTAATGTGGTGTCAAACTTCTGGACCCCACTGTATTTATACAGTACAGTTTATACAGCAGTTAATAAAGGTTTACTCGGTGTGATCAACCTAAAGGTATGTAAATAAGGAACATCAAAATGTTCATAAAAATACAAGAGGAAGTTCAAGATTAGTATGTGCAATTTTTTTGCATTACCTAGAAACAAATCATTGAACAGGAGCGTTTCATAAAGGAAGTTAAAGGGCAAAGATGAAACAGCATATTTCCTCAAAAACGCACTGATGATTTGATTGAGCATTGAATAAAAAAACAAATTGTACTCAGTAAAAAAACCCTAAAATTGAATCAAACTGGGCTGATAGTGGAAATGTTTTTATTCTCGCATTAATGCTGCTCTCTTGTGACTGGTTTCCAGTATTACAGATGCATCCTACTGGTGCCCGACATCTACAACAGACAGCACATCAAAGAAGTTGTCAACATGCTGCTTCTTAATATGGGCTTCTCAGGTATTACACACATACAGGTGTATACACGTGTGGCTTATCCTGGGTTCCCTAAGGAACCATTCTGTCTGTCTTTCTTGGCATCACCTTACCCTCCGTCCTGCTGTGTGTGTTTAGCGATCATCGTGCATCAGGAGTCGGTGTGTGCTACATTTGGCAGTGGGTTGAGCAGTGCTTGTGTTGTGGATGTTGGAGACCAGAAGACCAGTCTTTGCTGTGTAGAGGACGGAGTGTCCCACCGGAACTCCAGGTGAGGCTGAGGACCACATTTATAGTTCATTTACCATATATCTATGAATTCATGTACTCATCCGGGTATACATATTTGCAGATACTGTAAATGCCTTTTACAGACCAAATCCATAAGCGTGACCTACAGTAGATAAAAATAGTGAATGTTTGATGAAGAAATGTTGGTTAGAATGAGTATTACATTGTATGCTCCATCTGTCTGTTGGGTTTTGCAGGTTGTGTTTGGCGTACGGTGGCTCAGATGTGACCCGTACTTTCTTCTGGCTCCTGCAGAGGGCAGGCTTTCCCTACAGAGACTGTCAGCTGTCCAGCAGGCTGGACTGCCAGCTGCTACAGCATCTGAAGGAGACCTTCTGCCATCTCGATCAAGTGTGTGTTGGTCACTGGTGTGGTTTATGTGTTTAGAGGGAGCACTGGGGAACTGTAGCTTGTACTTTAATCAGTGTCAGTAAAGTGTTTGTTTCTGATTAGATTTCCATAGCTTTTTCTCATGAATGGACAGAGACATAAGCCTTTATTCAGATTAACCCTAAAATGTGCCTTTCCTCTGCTTGTTCTCAACAGGATATATCAGGACTACAAGATCATGAATTCCAGACACGTTTCCCAGAAGCCCCATCTCTTCTCTACCAGGTTCGACTTGGAGATGAGAAATTAGAGGTACTTATTTCAAGTAAAAAAAAAAGCTTTTTAATATTGATGTTGAAAGAGCTAATACATTACTATGTGTCCAGCTTGTGTGCAAAATTTCATTTAATCTGTTTTGTGGCTCTATATGTGTCCCTCCCCTCATGTTTTCTTGCTCATATGTGTGTTAGGCACCCATGGGTCTTTTCTACCCGACCACATTTGGCATCGTAGGTCAGAAGATGACATCACTTCAGTATCGTTCCCAAGGTGACTCAGAGGATCCTCATGATGAACACTACCTGCTAGCAACACAGAGCAAACAGGACCAGGTGACACATGCTCACACAGAGATATGCACACAATTCTTATGTTAAATGATTCTAATTTCATCAAGTGAAGCTCTGTGGTTCTTGTCATTTTTTGATTTGTCTCCCGTTTCTTCACCAGTCCTCCAAATCAGCTGCAGACAGGAAGGCTATTTCCAGACCAGGTGGAGGTTTGGATGGTGAGATGAGCGGCCAAGGAGGGGTCGGGGAGCTCTCTGACCTGCCCAGGGGCTGTGGGAGTGGAGGCGGAGGGGGAGGGTCGAAGGGGGAGACTGAGCTTGGACCTTCTCAGGGGGAGTGCCTGATGGGAGCAGGAGAGGTGGAGGAGACTCTGTCTGCACACCTCTCCAGGAAGACTGCAATCATGAGCCAGTTTGAGAGCAAAGCACTTGGCCTGGATAAGGCCATCCTGCATAGCATCGACTGCTGTGGTAAGAAGAGACAAGTAGACACAGTGAGCAGGCAGACATGAAGTCAACAAGTGCTTTAAAAGAGTAAAAATTAAATTGGATCACTAAGAGGAATTTTATAAATTAATACCATAGAGGGGGGCAGATGTTTTGGGATGTCTTGTTTTAACTCACATGGTCTTTTTTATTGACAGCATCAGACGAAACCAAACGAAAGATGTACAGCTCCATCCTGGTAGTGGGAGGAGGGCTCATGTTTCACGGTGCTCAGGAGTTTCTGCTTCACCGCATCATCAACAAGATGCCACCCTCATTCAGAAGGCTGGTGGACAACGTGGAAGTTATCACAAGGCCAAAGGTAACCTGGGATATGTTGTACATTCAATAGGATACAGATCTGCTATGCAAAAGTTACGTAGCATGAAATTCAGTGGCCTTAATTTTTTTCATATGTCAAAGGTTGGAACTGAATGAGATAGTTAACAACAGAGTGCTACACACAGCATACTGCTCCTCTAATGCACTGTGTATTGGTGTCCATGGACTGTAGGACATGGACCCTCGGCTGATATCGTGGAAGGGGGGAGCAGTGTTGGCGTGTCTGGACACCACTCAGGAGATGTGGATCCACCAGAGGGAGTGGCAGCGCTTTGGTGTCCGAATGCTCCGAGAGAGAGCTGCCTTTGTTTGGTAAAAAAAAAAAAAAAACCCAACCCAGAATCTTTCTGTGTCTACAAAGGATGCATTCAGGCAAGGTATTCAGTGTAGGTCACTTCATGCTTCATGCAGTAGCAAAAGCAGTGCTGTGGAAAGTGTTTTCAAAGAGATGAACATTAAAATCAGGACACATTTCTGTACAGTGGAGAAGAATATTGGCAGCATCATTTTGACAATTATAGCACTGCTATGCCACATTGAAAGTGTCACTAAACAATCTCAATTTTCAGTTAGAACAGGGAGTGTACTTGTTCCCATTTTGTAAATAATCCTGCAATTCTGTTGACCCTGTTTATGAAAGCTTGGATATGTTAAAAAAAATAAATAAATAAACACTTGGACTCTTGGATACACAATAGTTTTATTTTTTTTTATTTTAATGTAACAAACAAAATCAGTCTTTAAAATTCTGAACATAGTGAATTCAAACAAGATTTCCTTCAGTACAACCCAAATCTCTCTAATGTTCTAGCTGAGTTAAAAGAATGACACATGCCTTCACCAGCTCTATCATTATCCATATTCATCTGTATTTTAGACACAAATCACCCACTTTTTTTAAGTCTGCTTCTTTATATGATCTGCTCACATTATCAATAATGAAATACAGATTTGAAAGTATGCCAGTTCATTTTTGTCTGTGTTGCCCAGCTCTACATAGAGGCCAGTTCTGTCATTACCAAGTGTGACAGCAGTGGAACAAGAAAAACTCGGTAGGAACATGTTTCAATTGCAAGTTTTTATTCAAAGAGACTAAGACTAACTTAAACTAACTTAAAAGACGAGTGCAACAGGAGAGTAGAAGGGCAGAAGCAGGAGGAGGGGAGGAAGTGATGCAGAGAGCTGCTGTATCGACCATTCTGGCCCCTACGTGTAGGAATTCCCAGAAAGGCGTCAAAAAACTGCTCGTGGCAGAAGCAGCTGATGAAGAGGAGCTTCAGCACTGTGACGTCCGCATCAGACACCATCTGTATTTAGGTTCCAGCAAACGGACACTGTGCCAGGCCCCATGCCTACACATTCAGTGTAGGCGTTTACCTACAGAGAAGTGAGAGTAATGCTTTCTTCAAATGACCAAATATCTGTTGAGCAATGAAATAAACAACTTGGAAATGTTTACATTCTTAACAACTTAAGCCCCTAATCTCACTTTGTCATACAAGTTGCATAAATAGAAAGTAACAGATATGAACAAGGGGTTTATCTGAGGAGTAATGTTTCATTTAGAAAAACCTCTTCATTACCTTCCTCATCCTCCTCCACCCATTGGTGGAGCACTGGGACCTCCACCATGGGCTATTCTTCCCATTCGTCTTCTGCCACCGGGGGGACCTGGAGGTCTGCAGGAGCAAGTGTCAGAGGGGAGGGTACAGTGGTATGAAATGAGGCTGAAGAAATGTCTTAAAAGGTAATAACATCTTGATTATTGTGTTTGTCATTTTCTTGTCTATATCACATATTTGAAACTGTAAGACAATGGATGAGCAACATAACTGAAAAACACACTGCCTTCCTGAAATGCAGTTAACTCTTTTTGAACCCCAATGCACACCAACTTGTCTTTCAGCTAACAGGATACCCTTTGCCAAATACCATCCTCAGGTAGTTCCTACATGTGACAAGCATATGGTATCACACAGACTACACTGCTACCATCAGATTAGGTTAAATTCAGTGTTTAGGACAGAGGGACATGCAAGACGTGTGTGTGTGTGACCCAGGGACTTACCCTCTGCCATCACTGAAGCCTGATGAACCACCATAGCCATCCTTTGTCATGTGAGGGTGAACCATTGTCTTAAAACTGGTGGGACAAAGAAGATCACAATGGATGGCAGTGTGATGATACAAAACATTGCTGTTTTTCCTCAGTTCTTTGGTTTATGGCAATACCTGCAAAATGACATTCCCATCTACTTCAACATCTAACTCATTAACAAAGGTTAGCATGACTTAGCATAACAAACTAAAGAAAAGCAACATCATGTGGCTCCCCTATCACACAAAGCATTACATCACCTTTTGAAATCAGAAACACACAACTGACCCAATCCTTAAATAACCTACCCTCAAATGTGTAGATCATTGTCTGAAGGGTTACACATCAGATCTCGTAAATAATGTGACCCCTTGGTTTCCTTGATTCAGTGTTTGTGTGACTGGCTGACTTACTACAGGCCGATGAACTCCACTGCTCCCCAGAAGAGGTCGACCAGTAAGGACAGTCGCCATGGTGACTGAAGCCTGCTGTCCAGGACCTGACCTGAGAGAGACATGTGGGTGCGACAGTGGTGATTGAAGTCAGAATACCTTGTGATGTTATTCACATTCAGTATCAACGGTATGTGTACACTTCGCTCCTCACTTAAAAGGTGGGGTGGGTTTATTCTCCTTAAACTGGCATTCAGTACATATCCAAGCAGGGTTAAAAGACAGACACAACAAAGCAGGACTTCATTACCCAAAAGCATATTTAGGCTAAAATGATCTTATCCCG
Source organism: Centropyge bicolor (assembly GCA_037975185.1). Taxonomy (NCBI): domain Eukaryota; kingdom Metazoa; phylum Chordata; class Actinopteri; family Pomacanthidae; genus Centropyge; species Centropyge bicolor. Next base: position 5,601,736 of record JBBMOC010000011.1, on the reverse strand, counting down.
TTGTAAGACTGGAGGATCATCTTAGCCTGAAAATGCTTTAGGAATCAGGGCCTATGTTTGTTGCCTCATGTTCATCACAACACTTTCAACAGACGACTGCAATTAACACCGAAATTAAATGCTGAGCAGTGGATGAAACACCGGCTCCTATAAAATATACAATATAAATATTGGTAACATAAAGTCGCTTTCTTCTCGCGACGCAGGTCCAGCCAGGCTAAGCTAGCTAACAAGCTAGCAAGCTAAGTTTAGCCAAACCTCCTGCTACAATCACACATTCCTGTTGAAGTGGTGTGTTTTAAGAGTGTTTGACAGAAGAATACGAGGATAAATATGATAATACATACGAGGAAGCTACATATTCGCTGTGAAGATGAGAAAATAGTTGTAAACGAAAGACCACTCACCGTTAGACACGTACGGCATCTTTCACAGCTGTGTTTACTATCGTGCTGCACTTCCGGGTTCCTCGTTCTTGTCGCGTCATCTCGTAGAAAGAAATTAAAACCAACGGCCACTGTGCGACAGTCAGACTCTGGGCGTCGAATTAAATAGCTTGTAAAAAAAAAAACTCTTTATTTTGGTGTTAGTTGGTTAGGTGAGGTGACAAAGTTTTTAGCTGTAGTTTAGCTTTTAAATGGTCTGTACGGTATGTGATTAGTCGTGACTTTTTAAATATTTTTTCATATAGCCATATATTTCCAATTCATACAGGACAAGAATACAAATTCAGAACGGCACAAAACAGTTTTAAATCTAGTATAAGGGCATTCAGTCATTTATTTATCCACTTCAGAGTTGCTGTACTCCTACTTGTACAGCAGGTGGCGACTTGCACCTTCAATGTTGGTTTACGGTCAGCAAATAAATACACAGAAGAAGGAATAACAACAAAGTATGTTCATCTAGTCTTCTTGTGAAGATGAGATTAAACATATTTCACGAGTAGTTTCCAGAGTCTTTAAGACCGGCTGTGCTGTGTATAAAATGTAAAAGAGACACCTGCCAGCTCGATGGATGTGTTCGCCGCACTCTCCTTTTAGCTAGCTTGGCGGAATAGGTTCAAATAAAACTAGCTGAGCGACGTTAGCAGCCTGTCAAGCTAACCTTCTCATAGCTTCACGTTCTCGCCACAGAGCGAGTTTTCATTTGAGACCTGAAGGTAAGGTTTTTAAAAGAAGGCCTTATGAGATACTGTCATCACATCACATTGTTGTCGGCGGTAGCTAACGGTAGCATCCAGTGTGCTCCGTTGGTTTGTGGGCTAGTCCTGATGCTAGCCTGTATAACTAGCCTACAGTAAATAGTACATTGAATAGTCCATTGAATAGATGGCTTCAAATTTATTGCACATTCCTGCCCATCGGTCTCTTTCTGTGTATTTCATTTGCGTCTTGATTTGAAACTAAGTTTTAGAAACTGTTATAGTCATTGAAACCACGTTCTTTAAATTGCTCAACCTTTTCCAGCATTAAATGAAAAGTGTCCCTCTCTGCTGTCCTGCTGTGTGTTGTACAGCTCCATCTGTCCTCCATGGCTTCGTCAGAGGTCAGCATGAGTGAGGTCGTGATCGTCACCATACCAGAAGCAGTAGCCGAGGACCTGCCCTCTGTGGTGGAGGAGGACAAAGCAGTGCTGGTGACTGCAGAGCTCACCCCTCAGCCGGGGTAACACATATTCACTTTGTTGAGGAGATTGTCCTGTTGTTTACTTTGACAAATTCAATTTTAGAAACAGTGTGGTTTCTTCTATGGTTTTCCAGGGAGGACATTCTCACAGTAGCACCAGTAGAGGCCGAACCTGAGCCCAACAGAACAGATTCATTGTCAAAGGAAGAAGCAGTTATTGGTAATGTGACCTAGCTTTCCCCCTTGTGTTAAATCAGTATTTACAAGGTCAAAAATTCACTGACTAACTTTTTTAAATTGTGAATAATGAAGAGTTTATCTGTGATGTTGTGAGGTTTTTATAAAGAAAATGAAACGCAAATTATTACATATCACATTTTCAGTTGGTGCAGTCTCAATAGTTCAAATTAAAGAATAAACTTTATAATGTTGTAAATACATTTCACATCTTCACTTTTTGTGATTAGAAAAAAGAATTGACTTGATGGATGAAGGTCTTTCTGTCTCTGTCTCTGCAGTGAAGTTGACTGAAGAGGTAGATGTGGAAGCTGATGTCTTCTACCCAATAACCTGTGGAGAAGCCAAAGCCACACTGGTGTGGAAGAAATTTGTCTGCCCTGGCATCAATGTAAAATGTGTCCAGGTATGCACTGTCATTTTAAAACAACAGAGTCTATGTGACATCAAAGTTCTTCTATTAGGTGATAAAGTTGGAAATTATCAACAGTTCATGACAATTTGTCTTGCCTCTCTGATCAGTTCGATGAGCAGCTCATCAGCCCGAAGGAGTTTGTGTGTTTAGCAGGGAAATCCACTCTGAAGGACTGGAAGAGAGCCATCCGTCTCAATGGCACCATGCTCAGGTCTGGACTCCTTAAACACACTAAATTTGACTTGGCTTTATTGGATACAAACTCCACAACTCCCTTCTTAATGCAACATTTCTTCAAAAAAAAATATTTTATTGCATCTTTAGTGGAAAATCATGACAGTGTAATTAGCTACATCACATGTCATAAAATATTAACTGGTAGTTATATGTCAGCACTGAACCAAGATGGATTAGGGAGGCCAGTGGTTTTGGATTTCAGATCAGACACAAAAATTGAATGGGTTTTATTTTGTGTTTTATTTAAACTATAATTCCTTCAGCAAACATGATTCCCTCTCCCACTTCCTTTTAGTGGTTGATGTGCAATTGACAAATAAGCCTCAGGATGGCACTGTTCCATCAGACATGGTGGTCAGTAAACACAAGTAGTTTACTGTGATGTTGTGTATCATGCCTCATGAAAGCCTTTCATCATTTTTGATTTCACAGGAAGATCATGGACTCAGGTGAACTGGATTTTTACCAGCATACAAAGGTCTGCTCCAACACCTGTCGTAGCACTAAGATAGACCTGGTGGGAACCAAAGTGTCCATCAGCAATGATCAGTCTGCTGAACTGGTTCCTGCCACCCCCTCTTCAGCCGATGGTAAATTCCACAGTCTCTCCATTGTACTAGTGCATGGCTCATTCTGATCTCATCAGTGGATCTATCACAGTATATTTGTATGTGGTGATAAAACAAAATATGAAATGTAGTATGAAAAGTAACCAAAGAAATGAAATGCTGTCTCTATAGGAAACATTCTGTTACCCAGAATTCATACTAAAACAGTCTATCGAGGTGGTTTAGTGAATGTAGCTTACTGTTTATGTTGTAGTGAATGGGGCAGCAGCCTCATTTCCAGAGGTGACAGAGGAAACTTCAGAGTGGGTCACAGCCATTGGAGGTAATTTGCTATCTGCATACACACATTCATCATCATGTGGAAGGCACTGATTGAGCGGAATTCTCTGAGTTATGATGTATGTATGTGTTTGTATCCAGAGGACTCGATGGCGTTCTGGCGTGCAGTGAAGGATGCGGGGCTGCTGGAGGAGGTGGTGGAGGACTTTCAGAAGGAGCTGCAGGAGGTGCTGAAGGGGCTGCAGGAGAGGGTGTGCGACCCACCACTACAGGTCAAAGGTTAGAAACACACACACACACACACAGAGGCAGGCAGGGGTTGGTCAGGTAGCTTCAACAACAAAAAACCATGTGCTAAATTAGTGGAGTTCCTTTGTAATGTTTAACATGTCACTGTGTCCCATTCAACATGAATTGTTGTTGTTGTTTTTTCAGATGCTGTTTTGCTCAACAATATAGTGCAGAACTTTGGAATGCTGGACCTAGTGAAGAAGGTTCTGGCCAGTCATAAGAGCCAGATGGACCGTTACAGAGAGCAGTACACTCGGAGCCTCGCCTGTCAGTATAAGACTCCTGAACACTCATATATGCATGGAATAATTTTAACTGGGGTTTGAAACATCTGTGTACTTCTGCCCTGCATTCTGTATTCAGGAGTTCATAAACATCTTGGTGTGTGTTTGTACATGTTGATGATGCATTGTCTCCTTCTGCAGCTCTGGAGCAGCAGTGTGATGAGCACAGGAAGCGAGCCAAGGAGCTGAAGAGCAAATCCCAGCACCTCAACAACGTCCTGATGACCCTCGCCCCGGTCCCTGCACCCCCTGCTCCCAAGCGTCCCCGGCTGACCCGCGCCATTTCCGGCCCGGCCACAGTTAACACCGCTCCCACGCAGATCACTCTGCCTCTCAACCAGCTGACCGGCCTGCCGCTGGGCAAGGTGCTGACTGTGGCAGGCGCCCAGGCCGGCACCAACCTGGGCGGGTACACCCTCCTTACCTCCTCGCTCTCTGGGTCGGAGCTGGCGGCCGATGCCTCTAACCTGACTGTGCTGTCCACGGCGGCGGGTCAGGAGGGCGCAGCCGGGGCCAGTGGCTCTGCAGCCTCTACGGCCTTCGTTAAGGTGGTCGGCCCTCAGTTCCAGCTGGTGACGCTGCCGGCCGCACTGCAGAGCTTGGCCACCACACAAAGCGCTGCTGTCCAACAGCAGGTCGGCAGCATCAGTGTGGTGGACGCCACAGCAACTGCTGCAGACGAGTCACAGGAGGAAGGCCAGGCTGAGGGAGATGATGACGGTCAGCCAGAACAGGTTAAAGAGCAAGACGGGGAGCAGCCAACCGAGCAGCAGTGAGACACCAGACAGCTGTTGTCTCCCTGTCTCCCAGCTTGTAACGGCCTTCACTTCTTCATTTTGGACCCTGGACCCTGAATGTGCATTTCCTGTGATAACTGAGAGCTTGTCCACTTTTTTGAGTTTTACCGACCGTTTCATGCATTGTGTTCATTTGCCCTTGAAGACAACACAAGCCTTCTTTGCAGATGGTATCTGGTGTCAGGAGTGTGTATTTCAGTAGTGCTTTTATTGTAAATACGTTTTTGTAACTTAATATATTTGATACAGCAGCGTGTTTTGTAGGGATTTATTGCATGTAGGCTGAAAAAAAGAGTTGTTTAGTTTGGTAATAAATGCTCAGTTTTTCAAGAACAAATTGTGTATCATTACATATTGTAAATGTTTATGTGTTCATCAGTGTGCTGACGTGTATTTTGCCCATAGCCTTGTAGTGAGGAGAAAAAGCTACTAAATTTGAGAAGAAGATCTGGACTCATGGCCGACTCACTGCCTGAACCTTCAACTGCATCCTGCTGTCTCTGCCAGATGCAGTTTGCTCAGTTGTCATGGAAGTGTGTCAGCTGTCATCATGTGACAGTTATCGGCCTACTAGCTTCTAAATTCATTGATATAATAAAAAAGAGGAAAATAAGAGATACATGTTTTTGACACCTACATACACTAAGACGATATTTTACCTTGTGCTGATCATGGACCATTGGTACAAATGATTCCCATGTGGAATCTGTTAAATTAAAAATAAGTAGTCTATTTTGCATACTGTATGTTCAGTATCCTGTTGCAATTCACTGTGTCAGTTTTGTAATTTGATTTTGCAGAACATGATGTAAGAATATGTACGTCACTGAAATACTAACTAAGAAATATCGGTATTAAAAGACAGGATGTAAACGGCAATCATACAGAAAACACAAGGAGACCTTTATCATTTCCCTTTATACTGTGCTATATCGTACTACAGTACCTTCCCTTTATCAAACAGCACTGCAGTTAATCAGATGAGCACGAGCTCAGGGCCTCCCAGTGGCCCCTGGGCCAACACAATTGTCACCGTGACAGTTTTTCTCTTTTTCGTGAACTGTGAGTCTTTGACAAAATAAGAACAAACGTGACTCTTGTCCACAAGATGGCGCAACAACACCACTGTTCAGTGGATCTTTCATCGGTCACACTTCATCTGCATCAACGCAGTCAGAGGCTTCAGGTTTCTGCTTGTTGTCTTGAACTCATGTGAAAGTGTCACATGTTCTTTGCACAGTGACTCGAGGAGTGTAGGATTTCTATTGTTTGATGCCGACTGAAGAAAAACTGTGGCAAACGACCGCTGTGGCTTTGCAGGATATATATTTTTACACCAAGGTTTTATGACAGAAATGGGAAAAATGACGTGAGATCAGACTCGTGTTTGAAGGATTTTGCCGGGCTGTCTGGTCAAGCATAACCGAATACATATGTAGTTGTAAAGATTTTTTTTAAAACTTCACACTGGATAAAAATATATTTGTCAGATCTTTTCAAATTATAACGCAATTTTACTCCATTACATATTTTACTAAAATGGCCCCTTTGGAGTCGGACAAGCCTGTCTGTAATTACAGGACACAGTGAGAAAGTGAACCAAGTTTAGGATAAAAACAAAGTGATGCTGGTTCATATAGTTTTATACAACACATTTATCCAGGCCATGTCCATGTGTGATGACAGATGAGAGTGTGGAGCGGGACGCACCGAGGCTCAGATCAGTCGCTCCTGCAGACTCTGACAAATAACAAGGTGTTTTCATTCATGGTTTTATTAAACAAGCATCGTTTATTGAATGACAGACACTGATGCCAACAACACACAGATGGAAGTTGTTACACAGAATCGACCCAGCGGGCCAGAAGCGACAGGCAGGCATGTGACACTGTGGATAAATGGACCTGCACCAGTTCTGTCTGGTTTCTCTCTACAGACTCAGCTCGTCGTAGGAGTAATACGGCTCCTCCACCGAGCGCACCGAGATTTTGAAGTGGCGCCGCAGAAAGCCTCCGTAGCGCTTGTCCCACTTCAGGTTGTTGAGCTTGGGTCGGATCCTCCTCATGAAGCCGCCGTAGCGCTTCTGCAGCTCCTCCGGCTCCTGGCTCTCCTGCTCCGCCGAGCTACTCCGCTTTGACTTGGGCCCGAATTTGCGCAAAAAGCCGCCGTAGCGTTTGACGTAAGCATGTAGCGCGCGGTCTTCCGGAGGCTCGTCCGCGTCCTCCAGCCGGTCCACGCCCCTCTCCTCCAGCTTCTTCAACAAGTCCTCGTACTTCTTGGGCAGAGCTCCGGGCTTCAGGACGTAGTTTGTGTCGCGCCACGGCGAGTTGAAGATCTTGTTTTTGTTGCGGTCGATCCGCTTGATGAAGCCGCCGTAGCGCTTCACCAGGTCCAGCTGCTGGCTCTCCTCCTCCGCCGCCGCCTCGTCCTGGCTGAAGTCCGCCAGCTCCGGGGCCGAGCCGCAGCTCTGCAGCTGGCCCTCACACTCCGCCCGGCACGCCTGAGATCACACACACACACACACACACACACACACACACACACACACACACACACACACACACACACACACACACACAGAGAGAGAGAGAGAGAGAGAGACAGGTACGTGAACACACACACACACACACACACACACACACACACACAGAGAGAGAGAGAGAGAGAGAGACAGGTACGTGAACACACACACACACACACACACACACACACACACACAGACAGGTACGTGAACACACAGAGAGAGAGAGAGAGAGACAGGTACGCACACGCACCCACCCACACACACACACACACACACACACACACACACACACACGGGGTCAACACTGGTACCAGGTTCCTGTTTACACCTGTTTGTTTGCTCAATACAATGTGGATGTAGATATAAGATATTCCTTTATTAGTCCCACAACGGGGAAATACACAATCTGAACCCAGCTCTCCTTCTGACCCTTCACCACACAATGTCCTTTACTGGCCTGAGTGACAGATTCAAACCGAGGATGTCCTTTTTTTTAAACGTCAACATTCAGCCTGACATAATTGGAATATTCAAGTACAATGAATCATATATGGACATTCTGATGGTATCATAAAGTCACCGTGATTAAGCTCCTGCTGCCTAATGTTGACACCAAATAAGAAGGGCGAAATATAATTCAAAACTTCAACCCGCACTAGTTGTCAGTGTGTGTGTGTGGGTCTCACCGGGCTGCTGAAGGACACGTCGGGGCCGAGGAGCTGCTGCTGCTGCTGCGCGCATCTCTGACACTGTGAAGAGCAGTCTGCGTGGATGGAGGGCGGCAAGCTCAGCATCAGCACCAGGACATACCACTCCATGCTTCACCGGATCCCTGACACACACACACACACACACACACACACACACACACACACACACACANACACACACACACACACACACACACACACACACACACACACACACACACACACACACAGAGTCAGAGTTGGTTGGAGCGCCTTGGTTTGAGGATCCACGCGCTCTAGAAATGCATGAAACAACTTCACCTGCACTGATGAAAATGAGCTATTTCTTGAGCTCGTTCTTAATTCAACTTCTCCATTTTAACTCATTCAAACATGTGATGGAGCCGTGCGTAAAGGCGCACTGGCACCAAGTTTGCCTTTCATCACTTTGCTGCTCTAATCTAAAAGCAAGCAGAGAAAAACAACACTCCAAGTTAAAGTTCGCTAATAAAGTGTAAAGAGTGGATCCAGTACCTCAGGAGTTGGACACAAACTTCCAGCCGTGTTGCAGAGGCGCATCGACCATCAGAGGGAAACACTCGCGCTGCTCCTGCGTCGCTTTTCTTTTTATCGCCGCGGACTCGGCTGTGTCACCGCAGCGCATCAGAGCGGCTCCTATTGAGGACCAATGGGAGGGGAACATACTGCGTAAATAATCCCACCGCCTCCCCGCTTCAGGAGTTTTTAAAAACGCCCACACACAGAAGGTATAGGCGCAGCAGCTCGTCCCATCAGCACACCATCACCATCAGCATCACCGTCATCATCTTCATCATCACTCCATCTCTGGGGGGCCTGGATCAAACCGTACATCACACTGACATCAGCCCGACACTGTTTTATCTGCTCTCCAGTAAGAAAACAACAAGAGAGAATGAGAAATTAGACATGAAGCCAAAGCCCAGCTGAACAGAAAACACAGATCCAAATACAGCAAACATGATGCATTACAGTCAGGCCTGGCAGGGTTGGCTTATTTTAACCAAACGGTTCATGCAACAACAACAAAGACTGATCATGACATGGCTTTAATATCTGGAGGGTCAGTCAAAGTATTTTTGCCAAACACCACGAAACGGATCCAAAACTCAACCAAAATCTAACAGTGATTGTGTCATAAACTTTACAAATCTGAGGCAACAATAGAAACAATAGAAGCGTGCTGATTGGATGTTTATTGAAGAAGTGATATTTAATATAAAAGTAATGTTTGGCCTCTTGAGCAGGTGGAACCAGCTGTAAACACACTATCACCATGTAAAGTAGTCATGATGATAATATGTTACATGTCTGTTTACACATCTGTCAGCAACACAGTCATTCCTTTGGAGTCACATGTCTTCACCTGATGGATAATCCAACACTCTCTCCATTATAGCTCTGTCTTTAACATCCTCCACCTCTCCAGAACAGTGTCTGGCTCTTTAGCTGCTAAATGCTTCACTGTGTTCACCAGCTCATCTGTCTTCATCCTCTTCATCCTCTCTGTAGTGTGTGTATTGTTTTCATAATATCATAGTTCAGATTTTGCACTTTACTCTCAATGACTTTATTAGAGCTAAAGTGTTAATAGTTTCTTTACTTACTACTTTAATTACTTTTTTATGCCTCTCTTGTTTATACTGTTTTTTTGTTTTTCCAACCTACTATTTATCTTGCTGCTATAGTGCTAAATGCCCCCATTGTGGGACTAATAAAGGAATATCTTCTCTTATCTTCTTATCTTAGACGGTGGGATTATCAGAGAAAACATCTGTCTGCAGCTGTAAGCCCATTTGAAGTCTGTGGTATCTTTAGACCTGGGCATCCAAGACTGCAGCCCAGAATGTTTAATGAATTGCCACTGACCTAAAAAACAAACAAACAAAAGGAATAAAATGAATTATTAAGAAGAAAAATTGATCTGTTATTAAAGCCCTTGAATATAATATGACATCACTGATCCCAAACACAAGATCTACTTCACAATACTTCATGACAGAGAGAGAGAGAGAGAGAGAGAGAGAGAGCAATGGTTCTAGGGTTTGTCATTGTTGACATCTGGTGGTAGCTCACTAAGTAATCCACAAGGACTTGAAGGCTATGGATACTTTCAGAAAGATAAAGGACCAAGGCTACGAGGCGCAGGCGAGACCAGAGGAGGTGGAGGAAGAGTTACCTCCTGTTGCTGTAGCAGCAAATGAGTGAGGACGTGAGCGTGCCACTGGCTGGGGAAGCTGCCTCAGTGCTTCTTAGAATGATTATTGCTATGTAAATCATCATAAATAAGAGTCATTGTAAAGCACACCTGGTCAGATCCCATCCAATGATCTCACCACAGTAAGTAACAAATAGCAGTGAAATTGGAATTGATGTTCATGTGAATAGTGAAGCTGGTGTTTGATAGTGTTGCTGCTCTGTGTGACGATCAGCTCATATGGAATAATGAGCAGTGATGGGAGGGAGCAGCACATGAACTGTTTGTGTAATCTGATGTTGGTTGTGTGTTCAAATGACTGGCCTCTGAATAAAAGTCTACGTCTTATCATCACATCAAACGATGAGGGATCTGGTGAGATACTGGTTGGCATATGCTGATCATCTTTTTTATGAGCAGGACAGAGAGGAGGAGAGAAGGGGAGTGGGGGGGGGCAGAGAATGAGGAGAGCAACAGACGGATGATACGACGTAAGAGCTACGGGAGAGGTGACGAAGAGAAGAGGACCAGATAGATAAGACACAGTTAACACAGTTCAAAAGAAGCCCTCGTCACACAAGAGAAGCAGAAGCTGCTTCATCAATGTCAAGGCTCTTATTTTCTTCTTTTCATGCTGCTAAAAATAAAAATGATAATGAAGTTGAAGGAGAACTTATGTTTACACTAATTTTCTGTATTTTAATTTCTTGTTGTGCGAAGTCAGCCTTCGCACCTGTCCACACACCTCTGTCTAATATCTTCATTTTACTCTGAAATAACTTTCAAGATCCAAACAACACCTGAACCAAAACAGTGAAGATGTCTGTAAAACCAAAATATTGATTTGAAAAATGCCAAAATATTCCACAGAGTGCAGAAAGGAACTGCAGTGTAGCTAAGGAAGTATCTGCTGTTATGTAACATAACAAACAAATGCATTATTATTATGATATTGCTACTGCTACATCATCACATGCAGAATATGTGTGGATTCAATCATCTAATTCTATTTCTGAAGAGAAAATAAGACATAGCCATGCAGGGTTTGATCATGGCAAACAGCTACTTAGATAGTGATGTTGAAAATGTTGTCATGCTAACAGATGACTTCTGGGAAATTTCATTAACCTCATGGTGCCACTGCTGTTTGTCACAATGAGAAACTGCTTTGACTTTATGCGTCGTCATTTGGTCCACTGTTAATATGAACGAAGCTTTGAGGAACTAGTGTGCTTTAAACAATGTGTCATCTTTTCACAAGACATAAGAATTTATACCTGCTCCAAAAGGCCACAGTCAGAGGTGAAAGTGAAAAGTCTTACCTTTATCCACCTGATCACTTACTGACTGATCTGACTGATCTGACTGATCTGACTGATCTGACGAGCACTACACACAAAGCACACTGTTTCTTTGAACTGCCACAGCCACCTGTTCTGTTCTCAACTTCTTCCATGCAGCAGTTTTATCGAGCAGATAGTCTCGTTGTCTGTAACGATAATGCAACAAAGACTGTTTCATATCTATCCATATCTACTGGACGGTCACCTTATATAGTCTAATGGGAAAATGAGTAGCACTCACACAGCCATACTTTGCCCTCAAGGTAATTATAAATGCAGGGTTTTCAGCCAGCAGTGACAACAAAGGAGCACTGATGTCACTGATGATTTCTTTATGCTTCCCCCGCCTCTCACAGATATACCTGCTGTACGTTGCATTCATGTAACAATGGTTGGGAAATGCCTTCTGCTTGCCCTTTTGTACAGAGATGCTGGATTTCACTCAGAGTTGGGGGCGGTGATAGAAACTCTACAAAGTCTATTTAATGGCATCATAATAAATGCTGGAAGACATTAGACTTTTAATTTGACTCAGTGGAATAATTTATATTTCATAGTTATGAACACCAACATACTACATACTACAACTAGTACACATACACATACTACAAACTACAACATACTAAACAGGCAACAACACTGAATTCATGCACAACAACTGGATGTGGGCAAGACGAACGCCTCATTGTGTTTATGTGTGGTATAAAAGTCTATCACACACACACACACACACACACACACACACACACACACACACACACANACAAAGTAACTGTCATGGATGTGTAATGGAATTATGGTTACTATGGTTACTATGGCATATTTATTCACCTCTGATGGTTTGTCATTCTTTTTTTTTTTTTTTTCGCTAAAATTGTTCAGACCTGGCAAATGCACACAGAAGTTTGAGCGGAGCAGACTGGATTTCCTTGTAAAGTTATGATTTGCTGTGAAGAAGAATTATCATAAATAAAGAACTTTAAAATACATTTTCCAACATTTATGGCAGGTTAACATGCATCCAAAAATGAGCTGTGTTCCCCTGTTGACTCCATGTTTGTAGAAATATGATTACGCACAAAATTATTAAGAATATGCATCATGTGAAACTTGACACAGGGCCCTGGCTTTGAATGCATTCACTGAATATGTGAAGAATGTGGTAAAGCTATAACGTGGAATAAAGTTGCTCTTTAAAGCCGCACTTATCAATGCTGTGACATGAAGGTTCAGGGTGCATTTATTTGAAAAAAAAAAACAAAACTGTATCCTTGGTGCAGTGTGGAGGATAAATCTCACAGTCTGAGGAAGGTACAGCAGCAGATAATTCTATATCACTTGCCTGGGGGGGTATTGTCTTTTAATATCCTCTGGGCTGTGTGCAGGCACTTCACCTCACTGATACCACTGATACTGCTACTGTACCAATGATGTTCTGGGTGGTTTTAATCCCCAACTGCAGACATCAACATCAACCATCAGCTTCTTGGTTTTACTTAGGCTGAGCATTAGGTTGTTCTCTGTGCACCCCCCAGCAAGATTGTCAATTTCCTCCTGATATGAATTCTCATTGTTGGTTGTAATCTGGTTGATGATGGTGGTGTCATCAGCAAATGAGTTCTCTCCATGTTTGAGGTTGAAGTTGTGAGTGTACAGTGGGAACAAGAGAGGACCGAGCACGCACCTCTGAGGGACTCCAATGTTCTGGTCCAATATCCAGTTGCACCATGTACTCAAGTCTAATTTTGCCAGTTTGTCACTTTCATGGGGAAAATTATACTGAATGATGTGAGGAAATCGACAAACAACAGGGTTTTATTTTCTTCCTGGCGACCAAATTGTTCCTAGAGGTAATGCAGGCCAGCACACAGGACTGAAATATAGAAATAAGAACCATAGTGTAGTTTACTATCATTTATTAGTACCCATCTATGAAGAGAAATAATGTAAATAAAATAAAGTCAATTACACAAACCTGCAATATCATGAATATAAAGGAAAATGCTGACAGGTACTGTAAAGTGCACACAAAATCTGTCAGTCAGACCATTTTTAAAGCGCAGTGGAGTGGACTGATGCTAATGTGGTGATTAAAATAACAGTCACTGACTTAGACTTGGCTTCAGTGATATTTGAATTATTTGATAAATAATTCTTTACAGTAAGGTGGAAGTTGTGCTGAAGTCCTGACGTTCGATTTAAAAAGAATAAATGAATAAAGAGAAGCGTGGCGTCACAGGACTTGTTGCTGCCGACCGTGTGTTCGAGACATACTGTACACACAGCCACAAAAAGCCTTCTGTGTTTCCTTTATTTATATTTAAATATGATGGAGAAGCTCTGTTGTTCGTTATTCATTTCATCTGTGTATCTCTCCAAGGGCTCGACCCTTAAGTGTTTGAGCATCACGTTATCTCATTCTTAATGAGCCTTTGTCACTTTGCCAAAAGGTTCCTAGGCAACCTGGAGTGGGATTTCTCTTTGTGTCCCTTCTCTTTTCTTTCATATATTTCTTGAACTGATGCTCAGTCTAGTGTTGTATAAAACACATGTGTGACAGTCATGGCCGCTGCATTGATTTATTTGCTCATCCGGTCTCAGATCCAGTTTGTATCATTCACCAGTAATGTGACGGATGAGACCCAGTAATGTAGTATTGTCTATGAGAACGTCCTCAAAAGGCCACTATACAGGTGTTCAGACTGACAGACAGGTGGATTGCATAGGTGGTGCAGATTAATCTGTTCCAGGCCCCTTTTGACCCGTCACCCCCAACTCCAAGTGCAGGCACAACCCAGTGTGCATTGTACTGTATGAATATGTGCTCTGTCACCACCAAGGTCTTACATGAAAAAACCTACATACTACATAAAACATTGTAAAACTATGTACTACACAAACGCAGAGCGTAGTGGACAGGCAGGGGTATATTGATTGACCACGGACAAATACTGTTCTCTATAACACAACTTTCATAATCATCAGTCAAAAGAGCTCTGCAGGGATCGAGGACATTTTTCCTTCAGAGTAAACCCGTCAGTATTAATCTCATTTAAAGCACATACACACAAACTCTCTCTTTCTCTTTGTTACAATTAGAAACACTGTACATGTTTCCACAGATAATAGCGTGGTAAAACACCAGGCTGTAATGATGCACAAAGGGATCATTGACTTTCAGACAAACAGAGGACATTAAGCTGATAATACCAATGCTTCTTTCTACACTGTGGTGATGGAGACTTAGACTCATCCAGCACAGCAAAGACCTGACAGCAGCTTCAGACTGACTGATTGACTGATTGATTGATCAGAGCAGCCACTTGTGGATCAGATATGAGCCCATCCGATGCCACACAATGAGCCGACAGCCTGAGAGATGTGAGAATTAAAGATGAGTTAACCGGATCAGATCAAAGTGGAGTCAAACAGGGGAGATGAATTCAATATTGACATCTGTATTTCACATCCACAGTCTTTAAACCAGCTTGTTCAGTCTATTTACTGTATTTAAAGCAGGCTCTTCTGTGACTAACTCCTTTCCTTCAGTGAGATGACACAGTGAAGAGGAGAATCCCCGGACACCAGCCACCTGAAACAGCAGCTTCCGGTTCAGCAAACCAAATAAGACACTGATGCTTCTGCTCAGCTCCTGAAGGACAAGACCGTGTTTGTTTCTGCTGTTTTTTCAATAAATGATTAATCCACTCCTTAGGCTCCTCACATACACTCACGCACACGCACACACACTGCAGCTTGACCGATTACAGCATGCCGATATTTTTCATGCTGACAGAAGCTGATGTTTTACATATGATCTAAACTGATCCACATCAAGCACAAACAGCACAGACATTTAGTGCATGATGGAACGATGCTGTAGAAGCTATAGCAGAGTGATGAGATTCCTCTGGGTGAGTTAGAGTGAGGCAGGTTACAATACAGGCTTTACAAATTAGAGCTAATTGGACCGTGATCTTACTAGAGTCAGTTAGAGTGTGATCCAATAGAAGCCTCTTGAACAAGCAGACATACAGTTTATCTGTGTTATGTAGTTTGAATATTTATGTATATAAGAGTCAAGAACGAAAAATCAGAGTTAGAGAGACAAGTTCAATCACCTCTGCACAGCTGACCAATCAGTGTGAAGTAGACAGAAAGACAGCTGGGAAACTATTTGCTACAAACTACTGATGCCTGATTGTAAACAAGGTGATGCTCTACCTGTGCTGTCAGTTCAACTCTGAACATTAATAAAGGACAGATTCAAGGGTCAGGGTTCGGTCTCTCCACTGAGCAGCCTTTACAGGATGTGAGACTGCAGCGCCGGACCAGCAGGACATTTGGATAAAGCCTCACTCACATCTTAGAAAAAATGCTTTTCAAAAATTAACTTAGAAAAAGAAGTCAATATCCCATGACCAGTTCAAAAGTAGGAACTGATCCAAACATCTGGCTCTTATTATCGCTATCAACTCCTCAATGCAACATCTCAATGTCCCATAACACCAACTTATTCAATTCAAAACTCTACACAGAGTTCACCTCAACAAAACTACACAGAACAGCACCTGTACACACTGAACATTAACACTGCTGATGACGACCGTCATGGCACCTGGCTCCTCCCTCTTCAGCCACATCTCCACTCAGTGTTACTTTACCTGTCCACCAGGTGTCCTCTGACTGTCTTCATTTCACTCCACATCCTGCCACTCCCAACTGCCCTGCAATCCCCTGAGCTTCATGAGCCCACCTCCTCACCTGCCCCCCGTCCCCACATCAGTCATTCACACCCACCCAGAGGAACTGTCCTTCTCCCAGTCGTCATGTGCCTCATACCTTTGTATCTGGTCTGATCCTGATTGTCCTGCTACCTCTTCTGGATTTATCTGGATCATAGCTGACATTTCTAAAAAACAAAAACAAAAAAAGAAAAATATAACTTTATCTTTCAATACATGTATTTTTCTTTCCCATACACATACAATTATACACATAAACCATACACACCATATTTAAAAGATTTGCCCTGAAACACTTGGTCATAGGCTAATTTACATCACACTAATTGAATTATATTATTATTATTATGACTATCATTTCATCCTTGTTATGCTTCTTGTATCATGTTCTGTCCGATACCTTTTTTCCTTTTCTGAAAAGTCGTGAAATCTCACACTTGATATTCAGTAAAATGATTGTAACTGATCAACAACCTGAAGACAAAGTACAAACGTACTTCACAAACAGTGGTCATATATCGGTCAATGAGGTATCACTCTGACTCTCTCACCCACACACATACACACACACACTCCCTCTCTCTGGCACACACACAAACACACGATACTCAATGATGTGTGTAGCCTTGGGTTTCATAAACGCTCCCCCCCTCTTCTGTTTGAGCAGCCTTGTTTGCATTTACATTCCCCAGTAACCTGGAGACACCTGCATCTGACACAGAGCACAGGCATACTACTCCCACATGCTGTTGGACACACACACATGCACACACACACGCACACACACACACACACACACACACACGCACACACACTTTAAAGGCTGGCGTTATCTTATGTGCTCATGTTTCCGATTTACAGCACAATTACATGGACAGATATTAACCTTGTATTGTTTGTCTTGTGCTCAATAGCTTTGAAATAGTGAACATACTCATTGTTTTTCCATTTCCTTGCTGTCATTCAGCAGCATGCTACAAAAACACACAACCACATCATGACAGAGCGGCTCCATAGATAAACTGTGACCTCTGATTTGCAGGCTTTTCCATGCATCATCATCATCATCATCATCATCATCATCATCACAGACACTAACACGGCTCCCCTCCACCCCCCCACCCCAATCGCTCCTTGGTGACACCTTACACCTCCACCAATGAAAAAGATCTGTTATGAGACAAAAGTGAGGTGAGCGCACGAGCGACAACAACACCGCCAACCGGAGCTCTACACCGTATCTGGTGTGAATGTAACCATAGCAGCCGTTAAGAAAAGCTGCCATCACCACCATAAATAAACCTTGATGGGTGGAGGATCACTTTCTACATTTTCACCTCATTGAATAGAGACACAAAGTGAATCACAAGGTGGTGGAAATCTCTTAACCCTTTATCAGGCAAGTGAGTGTTTTTGGTCATCTGGTCACATGACATGGAAACATTCTGAAAAATATTACAATAGAAATAAAGTTTTGTCCTCCACTAACACTCTGAGGTTGAATTGTTGGATTTCGAAGTATTTAACTGAGTGCCCTATAAAGGGTTAATACTCTTAATGAAAGAGCATGTAGCACTCTCATTGACACAGAAACATGTTGTGGAGCTGTGAGAGTCGATGCTGCAGAGGAAGGGAGCGTGCAGTTCCAATAAGTTGTGCAGAGCTGAAAAGCAGGCCTCTGTATTTTTTTTTAAATCAAAGGCAACTCAAAGCAATTGTGCTTCCAACCAAGGCAGCCTTGAATGGAAGTGAATGGATGTGCTCCCTAACAAACAACACAACCTTGACACTGATTAAAATGATGATGATGTTGGTGGACGCTGACAGGCTGTTCACGCAGTATTGCTGATATGCTGCTGTCAGAAATCTCACTTACAAACAATATGCTGCCCTCGAAAACATAATAACTACTGCTGCTTCAGAAATACCTTGAAATGACTCCAACCAATCACCTGTAAACCTGTAGAAATCATTTCCTTAAACTGGCGACACCCTTCAGTAATCATGATGTCACTCGAACAGACGTCACAACTGCGCCCCCCCCCCCCCATTCTGGTCTATTAGAACACATTTCCCTCCTTCTCTTGCCGCCTTAAAGCCAGATGATAAAAGGACCAGACCGTCAGAAAAAAAACAAAGTTAAAGCTCTAACAGGACAGTTTAGTGTGAAACGACTGGCTCATGTTCAGAGATGCCACAAACACCGAAGACGTGCCAGCTGATCCAGACCATCACAGGCTACAGAAATCAGGAGCGTCCCCATAACGCGAGCGTAACACGTTTCATGCTCGCTCTGATCTCATCAACAAAGAGTCAGCTGTCAAGTCTACTGTCAGGTCTGCTGTGAGGAAACACCTGACGACAGTGAATGTGAGTAAAGCCGATAACATCCTTGGCCGTGGATGAAGCACATGTGCCAAATAACACGCTCCATCTTGGAAGTTGTTTCCGCTGCCCTTCCTTCAGTCCTCACACACCTTGAAAATAACAACACATCAGACTGTTGTTTGGTGATTTCAGCTCAGCGTTCAATACAATCTTCCCCATGAAACTGCGAACATACTTGAAAACCACACTCTGCGACTGGACGTCCTCACAAACAATCCTCAGCCCCCTCCTCCACTCCAGTGTTGAAGCCTGGAGCCCCCCACTGCTGTGCGCTCAGCCCCCTCTTCTTCACACTGTACAGCCTCAACTGCAACCACCACATGGAGAGAATATTACAATAATAATATTAATAAAGAAAAAACATATGTTTCAAACCAGTCGGGACAGGAGCAACAAAAGACTGTGAAAGTTGTGGACTAATGCAAAAACACCTGTTTGGATCATTTATCAGGTAAACAGGTTCATTGGTAACAGGTGATAGGATCATGATTGGGTTTTTATTTTACACAGCGTCTCAACTGGTGGGCCTTTGTGGCTTTTAAATTAACCTGACTTTTCTTATTGAATTCCGAAAAAAAAATTCATTTCTGTTCAGTAAGATTATCAAGCCAGGATGAATTACCTCACTGCTGCATGTGCAACATATATATGGCCTTGTGACTAAATATGCAAATATCGAAGATGAAAAAAAATTCTAAACTTCTTATTACAGTTTACATGGCATCATCTTTTCATCAGTGAGTCCCACCCACTTCAAACCAACAGGAAGAGCACAGGGAAAAAAAGAAAAAAAGAATTTAAAAAATTCAAACTAAAAGGAAATGAAAGATCTATGTGGTGAGAATTATTTCTAGCCTGGTCTTAATAAAATCTCGTGGTATGTTCTTTGTGAGTGAAAGTGCAATGAAAGGTTTTCACACATTGTGAGCAGTTGAAATAACAAATATTTCCCTTCAAAATTATTCCCTGAATATTTTTTAATTGACCTTGATTTTAAAAAGAATCACTTGATTTGAAGGGGGTTCAGCAAAAACATGCGTCCATACAAATCCTCAGTTAACAAGACGATTTTCTTTTGATCTGTTTGTGAGCTTAAGGTCGTTTCACAGCCTCCTGAGACGCTGAAGATGGGAAGACACCATGAAATGCTTGATTAGAACTAAATGTCCAAGTAACTTGATCATTCAGTGTTACTGCTCTGCCCTGACTGTATTATTCCAGATCTCCTGTGTGGATCATGTCTTCTGCTAAATTCTAATGATATTCCAGGTCAGCTGACCCTTTGACCCACTTCCTAATGGAAGAGCAAAATCCATTTCCCATTCATCTTTATTATGACCTCTGATTGAACTCTGACACATAGAGAGCAAGGATGCAGTGTCCAGGCAGTGTGAGAGAAGGGCTGGGATTGGTCTCTCCTCAGGTTTGTTTGCCTGATGTTGAACTGCCTGTCTGATTGATTGATGTTGTGGTTGGACCAGCCTGCTCCAGTCCTTCTCTTCTGTCCCCAACTGTGCACTGGTGTTGGTATTGGTTTCAGTCAAGTTAGGTTAAAAAATAGACATAGAGAGAAGCGAAATCAAAATCCTTGTGGTATCACTTATTGTCCATCACCGTCTCAGAAGCACTCCACTCCTCTTCCTCGACTCAGCCTTCTGTCCTAAAGCATGAGAACTTGAGGTTGGCAACCATGCAAAACAAATGACGACCTGTGACGGTGACGTTTGTTCAGTTATTTACCACAGTGCCTGACACATCTACGACCTCAGACCAGATCATTGGCACATGGTCTTCTTCTCTCATGCTTCACTAAGCTCTGGCAGGAGGAGGCTCTTCCTTCTGCTCCCTGTGGAAATCCAAAGCAACTTACCCAAACTTTGTTCAGTGATGAACATATGACAGTGACGTGTCAGCCTTTATCCAGATCATCTCCATGGCACTTGAATCCACCGTCTGAACCTGCAATGTGAAGGTGTTGCAGCGTCCCTTACATGTTTAAAATCACATCACCTGTGGTGAGTGGAAACCTGCTGGTCGACTGGTGGGGTTTTTCTTAGCCTCGGCACCACTGGCCTCTTCACGTTAAGACGACTGCATTTGTGTTTTTCCAAAAGCCTTTTTGGATCCATTTCCTCAAAGGTGCTTGATGTCCTTGCTGAGCATCACAATGAGCTGGAAAGCTTTGTGTGAATGCACTCGGCTGATTTGCAGCATTGGTCATTTCTGGAAAAAAAAAAAAGAAAGAGTCAACATTAGACTTAATGATGTTTATTTTCTGAGACATGATTTCAAGTAACTGAAGGTTGGAAAGACAATGCATTTCATCAGTGCTATCACTGAAAGCATTTAAAACATTTAAAATCTTACAATAAATAATAACACATAATTCAAAAATAGCCCCAAAATGCATTTCAAGACTTTGTTTGTTTGCATCATATTGAAATTGTATATTGAAAATATTGAATGTATATATAATTCATATAAGTTCAGTGTGCTACATTAATATCTTTGATATTAAATGATGGCAACTTGATAATGTGGCTACAGGAGGCTTCATGAAGATAAGAAAGCTCAGGCCTTTCAGAGGGTGAAAAATGATGCTGATGTTGCTCAGTGTTATAAAGACAATGTCACTTTCAAATTCTCCTCCAGCACGTCGGCTGACACATGGTGGGAATTCCTGTTTGGAATCCACTTCTCCTCGTCATTGTGCTGTATGTTTGAGGAAGATAACAGGGACTCTCCATTGTTGTGAGACCCACTGATAAATGATGCATCAGACAGTCAGCTGCTTGACTTCCCACGTTTCCTTTGTGTGGCTCTGACGCAGCGTGACGTTCAGACTTCCTGCCAGGGACCTAAAAGCATTTTGCCATTTCCTCTCCTGCAACACGGACTCGTTTTCCCTGCACTCTCAAACCCAACAAGATCACAGAGAAATCCCTGCCGTGTGCTGAGCAGCAGGACTTCAGCTCTGCTGCGAGCTCGGCCGACTCTTTCAGTGTGTGACCCCGCACCACAAAGGTCACTGTCAAACACATTCCAGCATGTTCATGTAAAGGAAGTCACAGGTATCATCCTCCACAGTGAGGCTTCCTCTAACATTCTCAGGTCATCTTTGACTTTTCACACTCTTCATTAATTCATATGGTTTAAATTTCTTAAAGGAACATTCCAGCATTTTTGCTCCATCAGTCACATGTCAGACATTTTATTCAAAAGTTTTGGGAAATGTGCTCGTTTGCTTTCCTTCTAAATGCTAAAGAGGATGATCTGCTCTAATTCCTGAATAATCACCATCATCTAATTATCAAGGAAGGAACATCTGTATGAACGTCTGTCCTTCGACTGTTCATCCCATCAGCTTCACGCTCGGTGGGTGCATTGCTGAAGAAGTGCAGTGTCGAGCGTGAAGCAGTTGTTGAGAAACATAAAAAGAGAAACATCGCTGAGCATTGCAGGAGTTGAAGCAACAGTTGGTGGCTCCATCTCCAAACCAGCAGATCTGTGCTACAGTCATACCTGTTTGACTGTACGGCCCACGTACAGGCTGTGTACACTTAGGCGTGGGCGGTGCCATTTGGGACTCATGGTCACTCAGCAGAACAAAAGTAGTTCAGGGCCAGAATCGTATGGAGCCACAGAATCGACATGGAGCCAAAAACTAATCTATGATTGTTGCAAAAGATTTGCAAGAATTTGCAAAATTACATCTTTTTTTCTTTTTCTATTTTTTCTTCATGTCCCTTCGTGGGTTCTGTAGTAAAAAACATCTGAAATTAAAAAAAACAATTCAGTTCAAAGGGCTTCATGTACAGATGCCACGTGTACATTATGCCACATTCTAACAAACAAACCTTACTTATCATTCAATAGATCTTTAACTGTACAGCTTATTTAACAGTCTTTTAACTGCTTGGTAACCTTATTCATTGAGTCTATGGCGTCTCTGAGCTCCTGCTCAGCTGCAGCACTACCGACCCCCTAAAACATGCAGCAACTAAAAACAATAGAAATGTTTCATTTGGCTGTGGAGATAAATGTTTAAACACAAGGTGAATGCATTTGGTTTACTGTCTTTTCAAGCATGGGAATAAAAATTCAATACCTGGGTCACTGGGTGCATCTTGCACGTCTGCACCCCCCTCTGTCACGACTCCAGTCAGGAGGGATTCTGAAACACAGGAAACAGTGTTGAACTCAGGACAAAGCCAACGTTTCTACACTGAGTTGCTGTTAGCAGTGGTTTAATGTTATCACAAGTTTCAAAGGCTTTGACTCACTCGCTATTTGTAAAAATGGAATATCAGCTTTGAAAGGGATAATTGCATGACGTTTAAAAAAGAGCGATTCCTGAGAATGACACCTAAAGTAGTTGTACCTCTGCCAGGTAAGGAACACTACACTGATATCATTAACTCTGATTCAATCAGCTGCAGTAACTTGGCGATGTTGCTGAGGCTGCCTAACGTAAAGAGAGAACTGGGATTCAGTGCAGCGAAAGTGAAGACTGTGAGGATTATAAAGGTGCTGTATTGTATTAGGAGGTGGAAGTTCAGAAATGTCTAATATATATAATTACTGTCTGGAGGTCAAGCACCAAAGACAGTGGATGAAATTACAGGCAGGTCAGCCAGTGGTGAGATGGACAGGAGAGCACAGGTAACACTAATGAGGTGAGCCTGGGGTGGATGAGAAGATATGGTCTGGATTGCAGGATCTGGACTGAAAGGAGAAAAGTCTGATGGCCTCTGGTGGACAGGTAAAGAATAACATTGGAGGGACCTGGCTGAGTGGAACATGGACATAGTGACATAGCTGGAGACAGATCAGTAATACAGCTGATCACTGAGATATTATGTTTAAACTGACTCATCACAGATCATAACTAACAAATGATGCAGATGAATGTTGTTGGAGTGCAACAACAAACATTTACTCACCATTCATTTGACTCCCCTGGTGCAGGGGACACTGTGTCAAGCATAAACTCAGCTTGACATCACGTCCTTGTGAGCACACTGACCATGCATATGCAAGGTTTCAACCTACAACAATCTCGTCTAAAAGCAGAAGTTGGCCTCAGGTCAGTGCGTCTGAGTTCTTTCTCACAAACAGCAGGAGGCAGCAGTTGTTGACCAGTGGTCTTGTTAGCTGTGTGTGCTCTGGGGAAACTCGTTCCTATTACTGGCCTGGTCTCAGCCAAACTGCTCAGAGCCTGAACGTGTGGCTCAGGGCTGTATAGAGAAAGGAGAGGTGAGCAGGTAAGCCACATTAAGACAGCTGATGGACGACAAACGCAGATTTCCATTTGGCCATTAATAATGACATGATCATCGATGAATGATGAATGATCACAGCCGAAGATTCTTACATCACAAACTCATGCTGCCACCCTCAACGAATGAATCAACAGTATTGCATTCCTTCAGCCTAATGTTATATGCATGAGCATTACATAGAGATATCTCTAACGAATCAGAATTTGTGCCTTAAGCAACAAATGCGTTCAATTTATAATCGGCAACAGAGGGGGAAAAATCATGCACTTACCATGAGACATCTTTATAACAGAACAATGTGTGTGCTGTTGGGGCTGTGCTGTGTTCTCGTCACGCAGATCCATCCATCCAACTTTTGTTAAAGCCCCTCTGCTGGTTCCCAAATGACGGGGTATTTCTGAAGAGCCGGCCCTCTGAGGTTCTCTTGAGGATGATTGTTAATGCTGGTGTCCTGAACAGCAATCGTCCCCTTCCTCGAGTCCACCCTTTGACTTTTCTCAGGCCTGGTCGGTGATTTCTTCTGTTCTGTCTCACCTTCATGACACAACATCATCAACACCTGTGCTAGACTCATTAGGTTCACAGTCATTCATTTCCTGGCTCTGACTGAGTCTCACACATCTCACATGTGGACGTTTGTGAACGATCCACTATGATACACCCACTTTGCTAATGAATTAGGGGTCTCAGGAGAGAGAACTGCAGGTGAACCCTCCCCCCAAATTGGATTCTGGCTTATGGGAAGTCGAAGTCTGGTCAAAGTCTAATGCCTGCTGCATCAATTGGACCAATCAGATCACCTGTGTTGGATGTATGTTTTTTGTTGTTGAAAATGATAAATAAACCACATGCATTTCTTGAGAGTGTTATGGCTATCCAAAGATCAGATCAGATAAACCTTCATTTGTCCCACAGTGGGACAAAGGGGATCGAAGCAGTTAAATAATAAAAAGAGAAATTGAAAACAGGCTAAAAAGTCATTATTAAACAAATTAACAGACATATTAACAATATCCTAGGAGCTGCTATAGTACCTCTGAGCCCCTCCCTGGCACCGCCTCTGCCTGTCTGAGTGAAGATGTGCTGCTTTTTCACTAGAGCTGTTGAGCTGCTTGATTGGAAACCTGTGAAGTCCTGTGTCAGGAATGGATGCCTCGTGATTCACACCTCTGACTTCCTCCTCTATGATGCATTGTGGTGTCAGACATTAAAGAGAGCAGGTAGTTTCTGCCAAAACAGAAGCACATTTGGAAACTACTTAGGAAGCAGAAAAAAATAAACTTTTACATTTTGCCTTAATCAGACTTTCCAGTTAAAGCAGTGTCTCCAGCGTCCATCAAAAACATTTAATTTATGAACCACTGTGTTCAGAAACCCACTTAAAACTTAACACCTTGTCTCATTATCATTAAATTGAGCCTTTTTTCTTTTTGTATCCAACTAATCCATCAGGTTGTTTTATGTTTCTATAGTTACAGTACGAACAGGAGCAGATTCAGTGGTGAATATTAGATTTGTATAAATATGATTAAATATAGGCAAAGTGAAAACAGAGATCAGCTGAGGTCCACAGCTGACAGCCACATAAGAACATCCTTATTGGTTGTATAACCCGAAGTAAAATGGTGGTAAAAACTAAAATAAAATGTAAATTAAACTATAAACTAAAACATATTCAGCCCAAAAGCAAGTAAGAAAAATAATAAGAGGGAAAAAAATCCATTAAAATGTGTTTTCCCACTAAGAGTAATTCCTATCCCACATTAGTGTTTTATTCAATTTCTATTTATCTATTGTATTAGTTTTTATATCCCTCACACTCACTATGTCCACATGCACACACAGCATGTGAAAAAAGTTGAATCCAAACAATTGTAAGTTGCCTGAAAATAAAATATATCAAATACAGTGATTGTGCCATAAGTCTCTCTATTGACAACAATCAAGAGTCCATACGGTTTATTCCTCAAAAAGTGAAACAAAAAAAATCCATTAACAAAAATTATTTGTTGCCTGAGTAAAACCTAAGACCACAGCGGTTAAGAGAACAAGCTCCTTCAGTAAATCAGCAGCACTGTGAATTTTTTAGAGCTCACCCTGTGGAGAAATTAAACACTGTACTTAAGTTGAGAGAATGACTTCATGGAGGTGGGAGCTCTCACATCGTTGCCTCCACCCACCATCTGCACCCGAAGGTTACATCACATTCATGTAATATAAACAAGAATTAGAGCCAAAAAAACATACATATATACACACCATATATATATATGTATATATATATATATACACACAACACAGTCAGGACTGCTGAAGAAGCCAATCATGTCAACCTGCCCTCCATTCAGGACTTATACATTTTTTTGCTCTTGGAACTAAGATAAGATAAGATAATTCTTTACTGATGTGCACGTGCACTGAGAGTGACTTAACACCTGAGTCAGATTCCTTGTGTGTGCTGTTGGGGATCAACTTGATGGGCATTTGGCTATTGGTAATAATTGATTTCAGAATTCTGCTTTGTTGTTACAGTTTCATTAAATGAAGGATTTCAGAGTTCTCGGCAGAGTAGAGGTTTTTTTTAAATTTATTAAGAAGCCCATAGCCGGTCACAGCCATCTCCCGCTGAATCCTTTCGAAACTGATTGTGTGTTTCCACAGCTGATCGTTGGTCATGATAACCCCGCCCCCAGCCCCTGACATAGTCGGTGCTTAGCTCTGGTCCCTAGCAAAGAGGTGGTGCTTTCTGAGCGCCAGTGTTTTTCACCTGGAGTGGGTGCTTTGGCGGTGGAAAGTCAAGAACTGGTGCTAAGCCAGGCACTGGTTCTGAACCAGCACTAACACCAGCATTAGCAGCAGTTTGGTGGAAAAGCTCCAAGTGAGAGCGAGTTTGTGCTCCCTGGTTGGAGCTGAGGTCAAGCTGCTGCCTCCTTGCAGGGCTGAAGAGAAGAGAATGAGTTAAGGAGGGGTCATGGGTCGACGACTGTGGGGGCTGGGCTCCTTTGCCCCCTACATGAAACATGAGATAGACCCTGACTGGAATGTCTCATCTCATGTGGTGTTTTACGTCACACAATGAAGAAACCCCACAGTGCACAGACACTTGGCCAACGAAGCTGATTCTGATTTAGATGAATGTTTCTCTGTATCTGCTGGATGGATCAATAAGCAGCTACTATCATGTTTGTCACAACAACATGAAGGTCATCCTATGTTGTGTGTGCTTGTTGCGCCGCCACAAAGTGGCCAAAAAAATCAATTCATGCTACTCTAAGTGAACATCAAGTTCCAACCTTTAAGGCCTTTAAGTGCAAATCTGGACAAATAATATCATTCACAGCTGATTGTAGAGTGCTGTATGTTCACTCAGCTGGGTGCCTGTATTCAGCAGCAGGAATCCCTGCTGAATGTAAATAACATTCTCTTTTAGCTTTGTTTTTGATCTCCACCAACTCTTGCAAACTTCTCTATGTTCAGCTTGAATGTCTGTCTGCTGTTCGGTGCTGAGCAGGTTCTTCACACTGGGTTTATCAGAGCTTTCTCACTGAAAACAGCTGATGAGACTGAACCAAAACAATCAACTTGTTAGTCTCTGGCTTCACTGTTACAAGTGCCCCAGTATTGATATAGAAGTATTAAAGCCCGAGGGTCCCCCAATTGGGGGTAAGACAAAGAAATAGTGTGAAACAATGCACTTATCATGAGAGAGTATAGTAATGCTGCACATCAAATTAAACAACAGAACCTGGGCTACAAGAACATATAAGCTATTTTGCATGCACCAAACACAGCTCCAACGCCAGCTAAATGAATTATCAAATATAGAAATTAATACAGCGCCACCAAGTCAACCCACTCGCCATATCCCTGGCTATAGCGCTGTGGTACTGTATGCAAAACGGACAAACAACCCCTCAAACGAAAGCAGACAGTCCACAGATTCAAAACATATCCATCAAAGCTCTCTAAAACCAAAGCAACAGCCACAAACAACACAAACAACAGCAAAAACAGAAATCGCTTTGTCAAACTATAGTCGTAAAATTTCTTTTACCTTAGCTGTTTCGCCATCAAAAGTTTGTTTTATCGGTAAATCCACACCAGAAACAGTTAGCGCTACTTCCTTAGCCGCAATGCAAACAAACCGGATGTCTCTGGGAGTCTTTGTTTACATTTACATTGGCTGGGGCGCAAGGCAAGCTGGCGCACTAGTTGCCTTCTGGGGCTTCTAATTGGATCACAGTGCTGTCAATCTCACTTTGGTGACTATCCCTGTATTCTATTGGCTCTAACGCTTCAAAGAAGATGTCGATCACTGGAATCAACCAATCCATGACGGAGATACAGCCTCGCGTATCCACATACAGCTTCATACTAGTCTTATGGGCTTTACGCACAGAGCGCATGTGCAGAATACGCACAGTGAGGCCTTTGTTTTGAATAATACGCAGCTTTTTTGTAAGCAACTTTGTTCCTAGAATAGAACAGAATCTGAACAAAACTTACAAGTGTTCCCTTTATTATGACACGAGAATGATTCAAATAGACCTTGTGGTTGCAGAGATACACTCATTTTATTATGGGTATGTAATTTTCGAGCAGAGGCCTGAAAAATAGCTTGGGGGTTAAATATTTGGTGTTCAGTATCTAATTTCAGGTGGAGGATGAGAATGGTGTCTATAGAATCTGCCTCGACTCTCTCAGCTCATTACATAAAGTGTCTGCTCCTTTTGAGATGTGGCCTCATGCGCTGGAGGCGTGAGCACCGGAGACTGCTGCTCTCAGTGGACAGTCACGCTCAATCTTTTCTGTACTATTACTGTACTGCATTTGTAAAACATTTGCTGTGTTTCAGTCACCTTGTGTTCAGTGCTTAGATGAAAACACTTCTTTGTATACGTGAGAATATCAAACAGAGACATAAAGTAAAGACCATAGATCCGTCAGGTCGGAGGTTGGATGGAAGGTTTCTCATCTCAAACTGACTGAACGACCACACTGAAACACTTGTATCACCTGTGATGAATGGATTCACTACAGAGCAAACTCAAGACAAAAGATGCCAATAGACAAAGTGTCTCCATATCTCCATCCATGCAGTTCTACCTCAGCGACATTGGCCTTCAGGTTGCCATGGTAACGGTGAGCATAGAGATGTGGTTGTGAGCGTGTCTGAGTCAGAAGCTAAAGTAAATGTCCCTGAAACTTGTGAAAGATGTTTATCCGGGAGCGGAACGGGCAAAATAATACAGCCAGAACTCCAACACAAAACCTCTACAGGCAAACAGAGGAGCAGAGAGACAGCAAGGTCAGAGCCACACACACGCGCACACACACACACATATATGCACACACTCGTGCACACACACACACACAGCTGTACCATGAGCGTGAATGGAGCATGAATACCCACCTCCACTTGATTTGATCACGATGTCTCTCTCTCACACACACACACACACACACACACACACACACACACACACACACACACAGTCTTTACTTATGTCACTTTTGGGGAATTTACATCGACTTACATTCATTTCCTGGAGACTGACCTGAAGGACTACCTGACCTTAAACTAACAATAACCTTAACTGTTGACCTAAAAATCACAGTTTTCCAAATTGAGGGCACCATTTTTTGCACCTGCTGTCCTGAATCAACTGATCTTGAGCCTAGTGTATATCCCCAATTGGACATAAGTGAACACACTGACACACACACAGACAAATCTTTTCCTGTGCAAAATCACTGTGGTTTTCATTCTAATGGCGCCTTCAGTAACACATTTAGGATGTAACTAAAAATTTTGACAAAAAAAACTATACTGAATCATCACTTTAACGTTATACTGCAAATCAAACTGTTCAAATGTGATCATTTTCATATTAAAAGCATTTGAGTGTGTATCATCAGGAGGGTTGATCCCAGGCTTTACTTTCATATGTGGAAGAAGTCTAGAAGTAACTTGTTGTTCTTTTGATGCTTGAATCTCAGGATACTGCCTGTGAAAAGCTATTCCAACTCAGCCACAAGAGGTCAGGAGTGCATGCTTTTCAAGTCTCTGTGACTCAGCTCCAAACCCATTACAGTGAGATGCTTTACACCATGTGTAATGGTCAAAAAGAGGATTGCTGCATCTAAACACACATATTGTATCTTTGTATTTTTAGACAGACAGATAGATAGATAGATATCTGAAAGTGGTCAAATCACAGTCACACTCAAGTCAGGCGGCATATCATTTGCCATTCTGACGGAAGTGTTGGGGATTTATATACTGGCTAAATATCCATAATATTTATATCACCATGCGATTTTCAGGCTAGACATATTATTGTACACTATATTGCATATAGTTGTGCAGTGCAGTCTTTATTTTGAGTCACACTGAGTCATATTGCTGTGAGTGAAGAGTTGCTGTCTGATCTGGTGTTTTTTTTCTCCTAAAACATAAAGTCAAATATTTATTAATTTAACGGTGACACTTTACTATTGACCCCCAATCTCTCATATCTCAAGATATAATCTGTTAATATTTGTCAGCCTTTGCTGAACTGCAGGTTTTCTATATTTTTTGCAGAAGAAAGGACTGAGGCTTGTTCCTTTTGGGACAAGTAGTGACACTTTAAAGTGGAAGAATAAACTAACTAATAACAAACTAAGTATGCAGAACCCTGCAAAGCGGAGAGTCCATGGTGCTGTGTCCTCTGTCAGATTCCTGCTGATTGCAGTGAGGTAGGCTAAGCCTCAGTAAATTCCCCTTTTGATCAGAGCCACAAATAAAGCTTTACTGGCCACTGAGCTGTGACAATAGACAGTCTGCTCTCTGAGTCCAGCCAGCCTGGTATGCAGGGCAAAGAATGCCACAATAGGACGGCATAATACAACAGCAGGACTTGTTTTTATCTGCCACTGTTGGGTTTTTAGCCCTGCTAGCAAAAACAAGGGGCTGTCAGGACAAAAAAATCACTCTGATGGTCACTTCTAAGGCCTTTTGGCCCAGGTGGGTGTGAGGAATAGCCTGGACCCTGGTGGCCACTCACAGATTAATAGGCAGCATATGGCAGTGGTCTGAAGGACGCACATTACTGTGCGTCAATAAGTGTCAACACTCTGGAAAACAAGCATGTATAAGGAGGTGCCAAGAAGCCACAGGCTTTTACAATGGAACCCCCCCCCCCCCCCTCATTTCAGGAAAAGAAAAAAGGGGAACAAAGGGGAAAAAACCAGCACCTACTTGAAATGATGCAGAGACACCTGTTTGGACAGGTAAACAGATTCACTGGCTACATGTGATAGGATCACGATTGTGTATGAAAGGTTCATCCTGGAAGGACTCAGTCATTCACAAGCAAGGATGGAGAGAGGTTCACCACTTTGTCAGACACATGCTTGTAGAAAGGAGATTACAACATGGACTCAGGAACACTTTGCAAAACTGTCGGAAAACACAGTTTTTTGCAAGTGATTGCATCCTGTTTTAATGCACATTTTACACAGTGCCCATTATTTCAGAATCATGGTTGTGTATATATTGTCATTCTGTTCTTGTTAGTCCACTCTTTGTGTCTGCTGTCATTCTACTACATGTTAGTACAGAGCTCAAGTGAAACCAAAGTCAAATTCCTTGTATGTGTGCGCATACCTGGCCAGTAAAGCTGATTCTGATTCTCATTATATAGTGCATGCCATCATAAGACAATGGTTTAAGTCCCAGGGATGAGAATGAATTTTATATGTAACATTATCATTGTGTTACATTAGAAAAAAATAGAAAACCACAATAATGCATCTATGAAATATAATATGTCGGAGCAACCAACAAGGAAACTGAACTTCTGTTAATTTAATTCAACATGAATCAACATCACGAAAGTCTTGTTCAAAATGTAGGAATAAATAACTTCCAATTTCACAGAAACAAAACTACAACAAAACAGGATCAATATCCACTTTATTACCCTGCTCCTCTCTCTTTTACAATATACAGTTAGTATATAGACAGGTGCAGAGATCAGCATAAGAGTGTATGATTTCTGCCCTAAACATACTCTATGTCTGTGGGACTCAGAAGGCATCCTGTACAGGTGACAGATGAAATGTTTCCAGAAATTCTATTCACAGCAATCGGAAAATGTATTGAATGTAATGTATGTTTTTATCATTGATCCTATTGAGGGAACAAAATGTATCGTACATCAGAGAATAACATGAGAGAGGCTGCAGTGCCCTGCTGGTTCAATGAGATCAGATCATGGAGCTGGATACTTGCCTACATCACATCATCTTTCATGGCCTGAAACAATTGCCAATCTCTTTAGAAACAGAGAGGGTGGATGAAGGACCTGGTGTGGAACCCACTCTTCACTTGCATCAAGCAAACTGCCATAAATCCTGCTGTCCAAAATGTAACAACACCAAGCTACAGAGAGCATGGAAGAAAGCAGTGAAGAGATCAGCACCTACACTACAGCCAGCTCAACATCAATCAAGACTGTCACACTAAGGAAGCACCGGTGCATCAAGGAGGACACTGACAAGCACTCCAGGTGGCACCAAATCTGCCATCTCCAACAACTCACTGTTGGAAGGCAGGGCGAGCAAGTCCGCCTCCTTAGAGTTCCCAGATCAGAGACTGTGACACGTTTGTCAACAACAATCAAACAAACAGGTTTCAGTAATCTTTTAGGTAAACCTTTTTTTTTTTAGGTAAATTTTTGCATGTAACATACTCTCTTAAGTTTCTAAGTCTCTACTGTCAGATTAGATTATTTGCATGTGCATCAGAAACACATTTGTGAAACTTATTTTTTATATGTTGTTTTAATTTGTATACAACATTTTTGTGTGCTCTGAAAAAATATTTCTATGGAGAGAGTCATTTATATACAATATTAAGCCTGAAATCGATGAATATTTAGACAGATCTGACTCCACAGGGACAGAGCAGTCCTGTGTCTTTGCAAGCATCCTGCAAATGGAGTCCTTCACTTATTTCATTTCATGGGCAATTAAATTGTTTTAGAGTCAGTATCTGTTTTTTCTTTTTTTAGACTAGATAAATACATATTAATTTTACATATTGGAAAACATGCAATCTAAATCTATTATATTATATTTATTGTTATTTTCTATTATTGTATAGCTATGTCATTACACTGTGCAATATTTTATTTCATTTCATTGCATTTCATTCCAGCTCATCCTTCTCAACTGTATCTGTCTATCCTGTATATATAGTTCTCATATTTTCACATTTCTCTTGTTAATTTGTACTTTCTGGCCTGATTTGAATCGTTAATACTTTGATATTTCTTCTAGTGGAATTGTCAGTCCTCGTATTGTAGTTAATACTTTTTATTCTAACTTCTCTTGTCTACATTGCTTACCTACTCTTTATCTTTGCTAATAAATTGAATTAATAAAGGGATATCTTATCTTCTATTTTATATATTTCTATTCTATTCTTAATAAATAACAATAACAATTAGAATATATTAGTGAGCTTTTTGTTGTCTACATTTTCTAATATAGTGGTGGGATCAACAGTGTGTGGCCTGTCTGTGTCTGATGCTGCGTCCTGGGGGGGGTCAGCCCAGTCAGTCCATGCCTGAGTACACGTGCCTCAGCCCCGCCTCTCTCGTGCAGGTACACGCTGCCACAGAGCGGTGCAGGCTGAACAGACCAGCCCGGCTCGGCTCAGCCTGGTTCAGCTCAATAAAGTATTTCAAACCAGAAGATACAGTAATACCAAAGCCTCATCGCGACACGAGTCCAGTTTCAAAATAAAAACAAAGTAGCGTGCTTCCTGTCTTCTCCATCTTTTTGACCAAAGCGAGCGGCTTCCTCTCTCCGCCAATCAGCGCGCGGCGGAGCAGCTCGCTAAGCCCCGCCCCCTGTTCTCTGTGTGGACCAGGCTGGAACATGTTGTTTACTAACGGCGGACTCACGGAGGCTCTTCATCCGCTCCTCTCAGCACCGACAGCGGGAAGCTCGGCAGACAGCTCGACGTCTGGACGTCAAACTATAGTAGTTTATAAGTAATGAGATATAAACACGCCCTTCCTTCATGCTTACTTTCAACAAAGAGGAAGTTATGGAAATTTGCGACGGGAAGAAGAGGAGAAAGGTAAGCGGGGCCGTGCGGAGCTGCAGGCGGAGCGGGGCCGGGAGGCTGCGGCGGGACGTCCGCAGGGTCCTCCGCTCCCGCACGGTGGAGGACAACAACCGCTCCAAGCCCGTGGAGGAGGACGAGGACGACGACTGCTTCTCCATCAGCGTGCTCCGGAGCGAGCGGTCGGAGCCAGCCTCCGCGGTGTCCCCGCGGTACAGCCTGCTGCGGGAGGTCGGCCGGGGCAGCTACGGGGTGGTGTACGAGGCCATAGCCCGGAAAACAGGGGCCAGGGTGGCGGTGAAGAGGCTCCAGTGCGACGCCCCGGAGAACGTGGAGCTGGCTCTGGCCGAGTTCTGGGCCCTGACCAGCCTGGAGAACCGGCACCAGAACGTGGTCCAGCTGGAGGAGTGCGTCCTGCAGAGGAACGGCCTGGCCCAGAAGATGAGCCACGGGAACAAGAGGTCCAGACAGTACCTGCGCCTGGTGGAGACCTCACTCAAAGGTATGATGGGATACCACCTCATCTGCACGCACACACTCTTGCTCATGGTGGAAGTGTGTGTGCATGCAAAGTTCGCTCTGAACTGTGTCTCAGAGAGTCCTTGTTGATGGCCTCCTGATAGTTGTGATTTTTCCAGCATGAGCTCCAAATCCAAACTTCAGGAGCTCTTCTTCTATTAAAGCCTCAGCTGTGTCATCATAAGATCACACATCTACAAAGTGGGTTGATGGTGTTCTGGGCTGATGTAAACATGGGCCTGTGATGATGGCATCTGCCACAGATTAATAAAAAAAGACAGTTCATAGTTCTTCTTCTTCTTATTATTATTATCTTATAGTGACTATTTAAAGCACATTTACACTGTTGCTCTTGGACTGCAGGATATATGTGGCTGACTGCTGTGCCATAAAGGACAAACTGTACATGTGCTGGATGGCTCTTTTGCTGAAAAAGGTTTTGTGAATTTAAAGTCCCTTCCTTCTGCAGCCTCCCGTCCCTCAGCGGCGCTGCTATACATAACCTATAGTAGGCACAGAGAGTACACTGTGTATTTTCCCTCAGCTCACAAGAGAACACAGTGTACTACTTGGCAGCTTGTTAACCCATTGCCTGTTGACTCAAATGTTGGACACTGAACAATGATGTTACAGTGTAATGTGGGATATTATGATGAAATACTGCAGCTTCGTTTTATGACAGTGACATTTTTATTTATCTATGTTTGTGTCATTGTTATCATCAACCCACTTTGACCTACTTATCACTTCCTTTGTCATTGCTCAGCAGGCCTAATAGAAATAGATAGCAGCCGTTATATAATACATCTTCCTAATATTGAAATTTAGCATTGAAATACCCAGGCTGTGTTATCTAACTGAATCAGTCTTTGCTTCCTTTCTTTTAACAGCCTGGCTCTTATAATGAAATATTCATCTTGAGCTTTATGCAACCATCAAGTGACAACACATTCTGTTTGTGGGATGTAGATACCAGTGCAAAGAAGTTGTTTTTAAATGCCCTCTTAACTTTTATCATTGACCATTTAACCAAGTTTCTGAAGTGAAGAGCCAAGTAGCCACCTGCCACAACAATCCACAGAGTAATGATCGGGGCAGGTTAGTGTGGGGGAGCAAAGCCTGTTTTACTGCTACCTGAAATTTACATTCCAGCTCTGAAAGTTGTAGGAGGAGGCTACAATCAGGAAGTGCAAAAACAATTTCAGTAAACTTTTGAATGCTGGTCTTTATAGTTTAATGTAATCAGGAAGTTATGAAGTGATATGTGTGAAAACTCACATTCATTTATAAAGTAAGGATGCTGTGTAAAACAAACAGAATGTGATAGTTGGCTACTAGGCCACAACAAATGACAGCAGATCATTTTCAAAGATATGTCTGAGGTCTATAAAAACAAATACAAAGCACTCTTTGAGGTGAAAGTGACACAGCTGAATCAGCAGATTGCGATACTATCGCTTGCATGCAATTGTAAATCACTGATAATGGTTTTGCTTTCTCAGGAGGAAATCCTGAAGTGTCTAAGCTGTCCCACAACATACCAAGTACTTGTTTCTCCTGAAACCCAAGGGTGACTTCTCCTGTTTTTATTTAAATTCAGAGACATTCACAGCCTCAGAGTGTCAGTCAGAAACTAATCTTGTCCCATACTGCGCTGAAAGGAGCACTGTCCTTGTGCATACTGGACTTGATGTATGGAGTGAATGTTAGGCCATGGAGTCCCGCTGGCTTTGAGCTCTGTTGAACAGACTAAATGTCAGTCAGTTTGCTGTCATCTTACTAATCGAGTCATATCTGTCTATCTTCACTCTGCACGCTGCAGGAGAACGCATCCTGGGTTACCCAGAGGAGCCGTGCTACCTCTGGTTCGTCATGGAGTTCTGTGAAGGAGGGGACCTCAACCAGTACATCTTATCCCGCCGGCCCGACCCCCAGACCAACAGGAGCTTCATGCGCCAGTTGACGAGTGCGGTAGCTTTCCTGCACAAGAACAACATTGTCCATCGTGATCTGAAGCCAGACAACATTCTCATCTCACAGAAGTCTGGTTCACCTGTTCTCAAAGTGGCCGACTTTGGCCTCAGTAAAGTTTGTGCTGGACTAAACTCCAAACACAGTGAAGACCTCCCCGCGACAGGAGTGGGCGACAGCAACCAGAACAACATCGTCAACATAAACAAGTTCTGGTTGTCGTCAGCTTGTGGCTCGGACTTCTACATGGCCCCCGAGGTGTGGGAGGGCCACTACACGGCCAAGGCGGATATCTTCGCCCTGGGCATTATCATCTGGGCAATGATCGAGCGGATCACTTTCATCGACGCAGAGTCCAAGCGTGAATTACTGGGCACCTACATACGCCAGGGCACAGAGATTGTGCCTGTTGGGGAGGCTCTGTTGGAGAACCCAAAGATGGTTCTCCACATCCCTCAGAGGGCCAGGAGCTCCATGTCTGAGGGGGTGAAAAAGCTCCTCCAGGACATGCTGGCAGTCAACCCTCAGGACCGGCCCGATGCCTTCCAGCTGGAAGTGCGGATGGACCAAGTCACATGTGCTGCGTGACACCCCCCGCCTTCCCAAACCCCCTCCTCTTTTAACCTAACCAGTCAAAGAAGGGACCCCTTTCCTTCCCAGGTGAGCTCTCTTTCTTTTAACTTCTTAGTCTTACTTACTGTCTTCCTACATCTAGGAATGTTCTATTTAAGTTAATTGTGTCCAAGCAAAGAACCCAAACCCAAACAAACCATACAACAAGTGATTTCACAGATTTATCCATCCTGAACAAGAGAGGAGGAGGAGCAGTCAGTGAAATGAGCTGCTGTAGTGATTAGTGGGAATTAAAACCTACAGGTTCCCTGTGACACAGGACTAAACAGGGGACAGTGGCCTCTGGTAACCCAGGGCTGAAAACAGGTAATCTTCCTTTCAGCTGACACCATTAGCCTTCCTTGTCCCGGTCACCTCAGAACTGCTTCTTATGGTTGACTACTTTTTAGTATGAGCTTCAGAAATGGTTCACTGTTCTGCTTTACAATGAAGAGAGAAGCCATGTTTATTGCTGACATCAGTATTGGTCAGGGGAGAGATTTCACAAATACAACTAGGAGAAGCTTCAATATAACCTCCATAAGTACCTGGTGGTTAGATTATTTAAACCACTTTATTATTTCATCGATTACATCGGTTTATACGGGACTGAAAGCCAAAAATCTGTGAAAGATCCAATTCGTAATAAACTAGAATTCTCCTTTTAGAAAACTACTAAGAAAAATATTTTATTAATTTTGTCCTTTATTGGGCCATGGGAGCCACAAGTGGCGACAAGATGAGATGTTGGCCGAGTCCCTTCACTCCAAATAGTTCCTAAGCCTGACTGCTGCTCCTCATTTCTGCCAAGGCTTTTCACATCACTGTCAAGGAAACAGGATTAACAGAAGTAAAGGTACCGATTACAGAGCACTGACGTCAAGACACAAAACTGTTGATACGGCTGACTGACGTTAATAGAGTGAACAAGTTGATTGACAGTCACTGTTGCTGCTGGACAGTGAGTTGACAAATATAAAAGTGTAGTTAATGTTGATGGTAGATAACAGGAGGTGTGTTGATGGCCTCGGGGGGTAGAGAGGGTGGCGTATGAGCAAAACTACAATATGTGAGCAGGAGGGAGGGAGGACGACTTTTAGATTGGCTCTGGGAACCAAGCAGGGTACAACCTGGGCCTGAGGGCAAACAGCCTGGCATTAAATGGAGTGTACAGTCAGTGTGTGTGTGTGTGTGTGTGAGAGAGAGAGAAACAAGCAGAAAACAATGAGTTATTGGCAGCGATTAACAGTGATCTTAAAGGTCAAAGCGATCTTGGCACTAACCTGATGTGTACAGTGCAGGAGGTTTATCAGGTTCATATTCACACCTGGCAGTCAATTACATCTCTCATGAAATCACTATTTAGGACTTCTGTTTCCATCAAAGTACCGACTGTTGCATGAGTTGCTTCCTCCTGTGAAATTTATGTCCTTATCACTGACAGTGAACTGGCTTATTTCCCGTCAGAGACTATCCTGACAAGCCACAGTTGGCTGATGCCTCACTACCTGCTGCCTGATGACTCACTGATTTGCATATATTCTTAATGGATTTGTAAACATAGTTTCAGTGACATTAGTGTAGCTCATATATGTTAACAGTAAGGGCAATGCATTTACTGAGAAATAAACTGTTAGATTTGGATGAAGATGTGTCAGCGGCCATTTTACATTTTTACATTTACATCAGTTATCTGCATTCAAACATAGCCAGATATAGGCCACTGTTCGCCTGTGAAAAGTCCACATGCTGTAAGCTCTGAGTATGTCAAATTATACAGTAGATAATAATACAGTACCACAGTACATAGTCTTTTTGAAATGCTCCGACAGAAAGTAGACTTTTGGGAAAATTATCTAAACTTAAAATGATCTAAATTAAACAATCATGTATTATATTTTATGTTGCATATCCAAGAAAAATCCCCCCCCCTCACTAGGAAATAACTTTGTGTGCTGCAGTGACAGTGGAGGAAAGGTGTCCCCAGAAGATGTTAATCATCTCAGTTTGCTATTTAGAGCGGAAACTTCTTGTAGCACATCAATCAGCCGCTGAGTGGATGTTCACTGACCCGGACCAGCCCGTCTGTTTGTTTGAACTTGAACCCTCCATTGACCGGGACTAAGCCCTGCATTTGTTTAACAATTAGCTCTCCAATCCTACAACCATTCTCTGTTAACCCCTTATTGTAAGCCCCGCCCAGAGACCCTGTGACATCATACCTCTTGGCTCCCAGCTGTCAGTGAGGTCGCTGATGGACTCGGAAGGCGCTGTTGCGTGCTCGTCCACTGCTGCATATTGGCCTCGTTCTCTGGCGGCATTATGGGATGGGGTGTTATGCAACAGACTCATGGCCCTGCGCTGGTTCAATGGGAAAACCTGTCATCTGTTGGAGAGAGGGATTAGAGGCTGTAAACACAGAGAGGTGGGACGGGGGGTTAGTTGTTTCTGCTGCATGTGTGTATTTATGTCAGGAGCTGACGACAGCGTGGTGATGATCCTCGCATCACTGATGAGATTTCACACATACAGTGAAACTGAAACAATCTTCAGTCTGATGGCAACATGTGGAGCTGATATTGTTTCCTCAGGGGTCTGCAGGACCTGTGGGGGGATGGAGATGTTGCCATTTGATTATATTAATTATAGATTTCCTGAATAATGAATCAAACAATTAGTTAGTAATAGACAAATTATTTCAGCTCTAAACATATCATGTGTATTTCTTTCCAGCAATTTGTTTCATTTATTGACTGAGATACAGACCAATACTGTATAATATACCAGGAATATGTGTTACAAAAACAGATGATCTACAACTCCTGTTAGCAAAGCACTACCTTTAAAAAGTCCCATGCACTTAGAATTGATCTATTTGTGGAAACATTTAAATTATTTATAGAAACTAAAAAGTGAAACAAGCTGAATAGCAAATGTACTTTTTGCAGTCTCAGTGTTTGATGAGGTTACTTTGACAGGAATTGTGGTTTCATCCTGTGAGGTGCAGGAGGCTGAGTGTGATCAAAGCTGGTTGTTTTCCAGTGCATCTTATCTGACATAGTTTTACTGTCTTGGATGCCTTCACAGTGCTCACAGCTGTTTCATGTGAGAAAATATCAACATCATTTGGGACTTTGGGGATTAGTGGTTGGACATCCCTGTAAAATGTGTACTGTCAGCATCATATCATGACCAGCCCATCTATCTCACCCATCCTCCCTGTCCATCCCCCCTCCCTCCCCCCCTCCCTCTCTGCTGGACAATGAGAGTGGCGCTCCAGGTTCAGGGCTTATGGAGGCTTGCGTCTGGAACATTTTGTCCTCTCGCTCGCTGCCTGCCTGCCAGCCATGTGCCGCCTCTGTTTAAACCAGGCCAGAGCTCTGTAAGCCCTGGCCCTGCCCACATGTGCAGTCTTTACTTTGGAAATCCTTTTTGATTTCATTGACAGCATAAACACTCTGTTGACAAGTTGAGGCATTGTCAGGGTGTTGTCCTCACACTAAATGCACGAATTCTACACTGTACTATAATAAACACACCGACACCTCCGAGCAGGGTGGATGCTTTTCTCTGTGCATGTGTCTCGTCTGAATACTCCAAAACAGGGGTCATTTTAAATAAAGACAGGAGAGTCTGAGAGAATGTTGTTCTTGCTCCTCTGAAGGAAATGAAGTTGTTTGGACAGCGGTTTGAAGGCCGGGTACAATCTGTTCTGTATTGGCTCATTCAGTGGGGGGTGTTGTGGAGATGCAGAGAAATGCCAGAGGGGGACCACCTTTATGAGATTTTGGGAGTGGGTGTGATGAGCGCTCTTGCGCAACATGGCTGTAAAAGTGAGCATTCAGTGGCTGAGGAGCTTGTAAATATTTCCTCGGGGCCCTCAGGGTGCAGAGCAAAAACTGCAAAAACGGGTTCTTACACAAATGAATGTGGTGAAACACCTCTTTGTGTTTTTTCACAAGTTGAAAACTGGAGAGAAAAGTCTGAGTGAAAAGCCAGTCCAGTAATCTCACCCCTTCCTTTTTAGCTTATGTCATTTGTTCATAAAAACCTACACTTTCTAATGCACCTTCCAGCTCTGTTGAGGAAACCTGTCATCGCACAGTGCTCACAGGAATAACACACATCCTTTCCACTCCACTGTCCCCATTCATGGTGGCTGTGTTGGATCCAATGTGCAGTAAGCTCTTAACACTGTGTGAATCTCTCACAGTCTGTGCACCATCGATCACAGGCCTGTACCTGCTCATATCTTCACCTCACTGGATCCTCTCTGGCACCTCAGTGGTGTTGTGTTGACAGCTCATATTGTTTGGCTCTAACAAAGCTGACAGGATTCATTTTGACCTGTAAATAATAGATGAAAACAGGCGTGGTCCGCATCTGCTGCAGAAAGCAGAGATTGGTCCTGATTTGACTTTACTCTCCAGACTCTCTGTCCCATGAGAAAATGAGAACATAAGAAGTTCAAGATGGCAGGATTACCGGAGGGATGCAGAGGGTCACACAACCGAACAGTGAAACAAACCTGTAACCGATGTTGGAAAATGTTGTCCTTGTTCACATTTTCAGCTAGTGATTTTGGTTCTGCAGATATTCATGTGTTTCCCTGTCATTCGTCAGATGTCTTTATATTTAAGACATGAAAAGTATTAAGAAGTTGGATAAATATTTTTCTGTATAATG
This sequence comes from Centropyge bicolor, assembly GCA_037975185.1. Taxonomy (NCBI): domain Eukaryota; kingdom Metazoa; phylum Chordata; class Actinopteri; family Pomacanthidae; genus Centropyge; species Centropyge bicolor. Next base: position 5,559,884 of record JBBMOC010000011.1, on the reverse strand, counting down.
GAATAATATCTGTTGGGTTTTGTGTGTGAGACCTGAAACAATAAGTTGATCAACAGAAAATAAATTTTGATCATTGATTAACTACTTAAGTTATTTGTCAACAAAACCTCTGTTTTGTTTCAGCTTCTCCACTATGAGCTTTTCCTGTGTTTCTCTGTTTTGCGCCACAGTAAAGTGAATTTCTTTGAGTTTTGGGCTGACGATCATTGTTGGAAGGTTGTTGCTTTGTCGGTTCTGCATCTAGAGGAACTTGGAGGCACACACCTAAACTTACATAATGAGCAGTTTTTGTGAATGTCAGCCAAGTGGAATGTGTTGCTGTGCATGCCACACAGCCACAAAACCACCCTGAGCTCGTAAAATGTTAACGCTCCCTCTCCAACTGGTTATCATAGAGAGCTGCCACAGTGTCCTGGGCTCACAAGAAACCAGCCCCCACCACTTCCCCAAAGATACTGGTCCCTGCCGGTTTTTAACGAGGTAGTCTACTTTTGGGTTATGCAACAACAAATGGCTGGCAGGAGGCTGAGGAGGCAGCAGGATCTGCCAGCCCTCGATGTTCACCGTGTTGCCTTCATTGTGCTTATGTATGAAGCCATAATAATGCCAACAGAGCAATAAGCAGAAAACTCTTATGCTGACCAGAAGGGAAATCCCAAAGTTTGAGGGCAGCCTTGTTTGACAAAATGTACATTGCGTGTTTAATGCAGTTATGTAAACATGAAACTATGATTTGAGTTTGAGTCTTCAAAACACCAGTGGAATATTAATGTGAGTCTAGAGGGTGTAAGGGAAACAATCATTGCAGGGGGGTCAGAGCTCAGGGACAGAACAGCACCAATACAACGTCAGAGAGTTAGGAGGACGCTTCAACAGGTTGGGGGCTTGAATCCATGTCCCCCAGCTCAATCACCCTCTCTCCATTCATTTTGAGATTTCACCTTTAGAACAGCCAGAAACACAATCACATTTTGATGTCAAGTAAGATGAAGCACACTGGGCCCATTCTTCATTGAAACTGTAATGAACCGCTGTCTATAGTCTGTGTCTCTGTGACTGGGGGGGAAACAGACAGCTGCCTGAACAGTGACAGTCAGTCCCAGTAGACAGACACAGGCTGTCGACACCAGAGACACATGTCTGATCCACAACTAACTGCAACTGCACATTTTACTTTACATGTCCCATATTTCAGTACAGTTTATTTCAGTGACAGTGTTTAGTGCAACAGTCATCACAATTCTTGTAAACAACTCAAACTGAATTTTAAAAAAATCCCTGCAAACATCATACTTTCCTGTTTGTGTGCTCGCTCTGATGACATGTACTAGGTTTCACTTTATAGAAATAGAAAGCACAGCCATAAACCAATCATTCTTCCAAAGCAAGCCGTCAACAGAGTTTTTATAATCGGCTGTCAGAGAGGTGTGAAACTTACCTGTGGGGGTGTGTGTGCACAGGTATGGGAGGCATGCTCACTGAGCATGTGCCTCAGGTCAGAGAGTTCAGACGGTTTACACACACAGGTACAGGTTTCCTCCACAGCTGCTCCTGTGAAAACAAGAGATGGAAAACAACAAGAATCGCTGAGTGCAGAAGAATGAAAGCCGAGCCAGTGAGTTCAGGCAGACACCTCAGAGCTGCATGAACCCATCAGCCCATTGAGTTTTAAAGAGCAGATTTAGTTTAATGGCAAATGAAATGAAAACAGCATTTAGGTCAGAAACCACTGGAATCCTCCGAAGCTCCAAGACGAACAGAGGAGATTAAACCAGCGAGCAGTGGCCTGTCGCCCTCTGGGCTGGAGAACAGATCGATACTGCCTGGCTTCTTGCATGTCAGGAGACGTAGAGGTCTGACAGCTCTGCAGGGACTGTAGAGTCTGAGAGGAGGACTGAGGGTGAGGATACTCTGCAGTGAACTCAGTGTGAAGGTGAATGAACTTTCCATTTGTTTTAGAGCACATTGTTCGGACATATTACAGAGCTCATCCTCAGCAGTGACATAAGCACTGTCCATGTCTCCACTCAGCACATCTTCCAACATGCGTGCGTCCGACTGAGCTGACCCACTTGTGTTCACACCATGTGCTGCGAGCTTATGCAACTCATGAAAAGAGGAACGAACCACTGCTGGTGGAGCCGTGCATGCCAGCCGCTGGGCTATTATTAGAGCACAGCAGTGAACTAAAGCTGGACACATCTACAGGCAGCACATCAGCTGTGGGCTCATGTTGTCATGTTGCTGCAGGTCGATGTCGGAGCTGTGTCTGTTTACAGTGTGAGACAACCAGTGACTCCACAGAGCCGAGAAAACTAAACCCAGTTTGTGAATAAAATATTGACCTGTTTGTACTTTGTGTCTCTGCAGCTTTGTTTACTTTATGGACGTGGACTCCAATGGACAAAGGGGACTGTGAAGAATCCACAATCATAGTTTGAGCGGGAAGTGATGGACTGGCTGATGATTCCAAAACCTCTGGGACAGGAACAGGATGCAGATCTGACCACGGTGCACTTCAGCACCATCCAGTTACTGTCCCCATGGAGCTGAGGATGTGACAACCAGCTTTATGACATTTGTTCTTTTATATTTGTAGATCTTTCTTCCCAGCAGCTCCAGTACAGACCTGCTCTTCCTGAACAGCTGTAATGTGCTGGGCTGTGGCGCAGGTCACTGGACCAGTGTTATTCATTGGAAGCCTGAGCTCCCTGTCATTATACTGATGCTAGTATGTGAGTCACAGTGAACAACAGATGACACGACCAGTTCGTCTTTCCCACACTGCCCCATACAACCTCGTGCCTTAAAGATGATTAACTGAAGTGCGATTGGATCCGAAATGAAATGATTTAGTGGGTTACAGCTGAAACTTCATGGGGCTGACTGGAGGCAGAAATGTTTGCTTTCAGTAATGTCACACGTATTAACCCCAGGTTGCAGTAAGATCAAGTGAGAATTTGGTGAAATATACAAAACTTAAACTACTCTAAAATAGTTATCAAATATTTTCTTTCACCCATAAAAAGACAGTTTACGGGGATAATTCACAGATTTGTGCTGCAGAGGCACAACGAATGTGAATACTACTGTTCATGTTGTTATGAAGGTGTACTATAGAATTTACACCTGAGACGTAGCAGGCCTCTCCCAACCATCCAACACTGTGTTTGTAACCCAACCATGCAGCAGGTGTTCACTGCTTTTATTCACCATTAGTTCCTGTTGGATCCAAATAGCAACTGCTGGTCATATTTCGTATCAAAGCTTAGTATTAATGTATTTGCTAAATTAATGTACGACCAACAAACTATCAGGATTATTTAGTTGGTTTGAGTTGAGCTTCTGAATGTTTGTTTTTTTTTTACATTGAGGTTGAGTGTGACTCAGAATTTGAACTCCTGATTGGTGTGATATGAATAATACCTGGTCGTTGTACAGGAACAGCCTGACTCCTGAGCAGCACTTTTCTCCAGTATCTGATTCGGGGACTCTCACAGGGCTGCCATCTGGAAATAATCCAGAAAAGCAGCCGTGGGGAGACCCATCCTAACTGTCCCTTCCTTCCTTCCTCTCCTCGCTGAAATGCTTCAGACTCTCTGCAGTGGCACATCATGGCGTGTGAGCACATTCAGCCAGTGGTTGGTTGTAGCCCACTGTTTGTGTTGTGAGAGAACCATGGCTGGTTTGTGCTCAGATTCATGAAAACTGATCACTACATATGCACCAAACAACCAGGATCTCCAAGAAGCTTAAACGCACAAAACACACAGAACAATGAAGCAATGAGAGCAGAGTTAAAGCATTGGAGAGTCTGGAGAACAAAGGTGTATTATAAAGTGTGTATGTGTTCCAGACTTGGAAAGCTCTTTGCCTTCACTCCCCAGCACAGACCAGAGGAATGACCAAATGACGTTTTGGTTTCACAGCACTGTGTAGCATTCGGGTACAGTTCAGTGACTCAGCAGTCGTAGCTTTAAGGCATTTTTCATAGTGTGATCCTACCTCATTCTCAGCACTCTGGAACGTCTTATCTCCCTTTGACAGTCTCATTAACAGCCGTGTGCTCGTTAGTGACACAAGGGGCTCTGCTTGAATGGGATAGATTTTTACCTCAGATCCTGAACCAACCTCTCATCGACTTTCCTGTGCGTTGTTTTGCTTAGCTACAACTAACACATAGCTTTTCCCTCAGAACGACTACGTGTGGAAACACCTGTTACCGCCTGCCTCTCCGAACGGCTGTTTGGTAGAACTCGTCCTACCAGACGACAATTATGTTGTTTGCATTCAACAAATACAGCTCCTATAAGATTATATTAGTGTTTAAAGCTGTATATGCTGGAAGGCCTCAGTGTGTATGACAGATCATTGTATGACAATTATGTTACATTCCATTACATTAAATTGATGTAGCTTGATTAGCTTTAAACACTTTTATGCAAAATAACTTAGAGGGGACCTTTTTTTTTAAACCTGGCATTAACATGTGTTTTGGGCGATCTCATCACAAACGGACAGCTCTAAGTACAGGTGTGAATTTACCCAAGATGCACTGCGATCCGGTCACTCAGACCAGAGGTGGCCAGGGGTGCATTTGGCCACATTCTGTAAACAGTATGTACACAAATGTCCTGGACCACATTGAAGGAAAGAAAGTCTCTTTTGTTTTCCCCAAAAACTTTTACTGCAGATCCTCACAAAACTAAGTCAAATCAGAAAATCATTTAAAGGTAAATGGAAGCTGTAGTTGTTGAATGCAAACATAACTATTGCTGTTGTTAAAACATGAATAATGAATCTCTGATCTGCTCGGCGGTGTTCAACACACATGCTTCTTTAAGAGTTAACATGGTGAAGAGGCTACATGTGGCATCGCTGTGGTCGATGGTGAATAAGCTAACGGAGGAGCTTTACAGTTAAATCAACAGTGCTATAACTTGTTGTCCACTTTCCCTACTGTCACTGTATTTTTTCGATTTCGTTTAGTTGTCTTCAGACTAGTAATGATTCCACTTGAAAACACTTTACACTATGCAAAATATTTCACTGCCTCACTGTAAACACCGTACAGAGCCACACCATTCTCAACAACTGTGTGTAATATCTTGAATTTTTATCTTTGAGTGCATATTTCCAGTGTGTACAGAAATTTATGTTTCAGATGTTCTGTAAAATAATGAAGCTGTCAGGAGCCATTAGATGTTTGAGAAAGCATCGTGTTTTGTTTTTTTTGCTGTAAATATGTTTGACATTTTTCTTGAAATAAATGATCAAAACTATGACTGTCTGAATTAAATGTGTGTGTGTGTGTGTCTGTGTGTGAGTTCACCTCAGGAAATTGTACTTGTGTGTATAAAAACATATTTAAATTAAAATCTACATTTCATTCATTAACTTCGCTTGTAATCTTGGTTGAGAAAACTAAATTGCGTCATCTGTAATTTAATTAAGTTTTTTTGCTTAGAAATATTTTTTAATGAGCTCTGGTAGTAATTTCCTCCAGCTACCAGTTTTTCCTGCTGAGCTCAGCTGAAAGACGTGACTTATAGTGAACGAGTTGCAGACGAGTACATTTGGTTAAACAGACAATAAGGACATTTCAGTGATGGATTGAAAATGATTTCTGTGGCCACAGTGCTCCTCATGTTAACATAGCAAATGTAATAATATTAGTTTTATTCATACAGTGTCTGTGTCCCGACGCTGTTTATTTAGGCACAGACAGCAAATGGAGGAAGTTGTTTCCCACAGTGTCACTAATCCCCTGGATCCTCACTGGATTATCCCTCAGATTTTGTTTTATCAGTCCAGAAACAGCAGACAGGCTCCAATCTTTGATCACCACCCAAACAACCCATACAGATACTGGGCATGACATTTTCATGTCAAAGATCATTTCAGTATTCTACTAAACACCCAAGTTATATTTAAAGACTACAGAGAACACATTTATTCATTCATTTATTCAATTAATTCATCATGAGAAAGCACAGGCTGCACCGAAGGGCAAAGCAGACATTTATCTCCGTATAGTTTCAGAATGATACTCATCATTTATAATCAATCAGCACACTCTTCTAAAACACTGTGATCTGATGATTCTCAAGGTCTGATTTCTATCATCACAACGTGACCTGTGATGGTCTGAGTAAATCCAGAAACATTACCTAACAACTTTCTTAAACTTGGTCATCAAAACAAAGGCCAGACTCCAATAAAATATCCACATTTCTTGCAATTGGCTTCATTTTATGTGACAGGGCTCCAAGATCCCAGACTCTCTGACTGAAGCCAGCAGCTGATATCAGAAAGCTCAGGAGAGTTCGATGAGGTTTTTATGATTAGTTGGTTGTAACTGAACATACAGTATAAGTGTGTGTACATTATGTTTAGCAATGATCTGACCCAATGGCAGTATATGGATATAGAATGGTCATGGACGTAGGACTGACCCTTGGGGAATGCCATGAATGAAATGGGATGTGATGGGATGGGAAACAGCAGCGTAATAAGTTGAATGGAGCTTTCACTTTTATCTGCAACAAGGAGGAAATCATTTGCCACTTTAATTAAGTTTATCTCATAAAGCACTCATAGAGGCGGCAAGACGTCCGACATCGGCTGTGGATGTGGGTGCAGGGGACTAAAGACTTGTCACAAGGGTAGTCATGTGCAAACAGTGGGAATCTTGTAAATCAAGGATGTTAAATCTATTATTGAGTGGAATCTCCAGAGTGGTCTGAATTGCCCCTTTTCATATTTTGTCTGACTGGGGTTTTTTTTTTTTGCACATGATTGGTCTGGAATGTCTTTTCTGCGGACTTCAAGAACAGCAGCAGCTGCAGTGGTGGCAGCTAATGGGGATAATGCAGAAAGAATAACAGAGGGCAGTGATCCTATTGGCTGAGGGAAAGTGGGATACCCCCTGCCATAATAAGTAAGGATGGCATTGTAAACAACTCGGCAGGAGATCAGCGCTGCCATGTCACAGTCCTGGTCAGAGACAAAGGCCTGCTGGTCTGATTAGCCCACTGGATTAACTGGAATGTGTGGATTAATAATAGGTGGGAACCAGAGAAACCCCAGTGATACTTCCTACAGAACGGACACACAATGCCCCACGCACACGCACAGCAGACAACAATATGTCAGTGTTCTCTCTGCTCAGCTGGGTACACAGTGTACTGAGAGTGGAGGAGCAGGGAGGAGTGAGGGGCAGCTATAGGCAGAATACTGAAGCTAAACTGTGGGGGTGGGGAGATTTTACAAGATGCCGCTGAAACAGGGAAGATAGAAACAGCTGTGACATGAGCACCAAGCAGCCAATAGGAGGGCGGGAATCCTCCATTCCCAGACAAAACAGTCAAGGACTACGCTCGAAGAACTCTATTATTTATGTTTGCTCATGATGGTGGGCTTATATTTATTATTATTATTATCATTATACTTATCATTACTATTATTATTATTATTATTATTATTATTATTATTATTATTGTGCATTTAACAGTATTATTTTTCAGAGAAATGTTGCCAAAAATGCTAATGCAAAATCTATGCTTTATATGTTACATATGATACATTTTTATAATAACACATATTTAAATACATTTTAAGTAATATATATTCTAAACATATGCTCAAGTTGGAAATGAGTGGGACATACCAACAGGTTCTTTGCTGGGGGGGACAGCCCTGCTGACGCTGCTCCCTTTGTTCCTGATACAAAGCTTGACTGTTCTTTTTCTCATTCCTGCTCGTCATAACTGAGCAAAGTGATGAAGCTCAAGAGATGTGGCTAAAAGCCTGGGAAGAGTTTGTCAACAGACCTTGAATAAAGGATTTCCTGTTTTCTAGATTTCCACCAGCTCACTTCAATGAGAAGAAGAAAAAAAATCTATCTGTGGAATTTCTCTACAATTCTGCAGTAAAAATAAAAGTAATTAATGAAATTTGCTTACAATTTTTAATTCACAAATTCTATAAAATACTTGCCATAGCATGAGTGCATTTGTGAACCAGTTGTATTTTGAAAGACACAAAAAGTATCTTTGAAGGATTTACTTTAAAGAAATCTGGTCTTGATCCTTTTATGTTTTTAAATCTTTGAGTTACAAGTTGAGAAACAGGATCAGGGCAATTTCACGTTTAAAAGGAAGCATCATATTCCAGCTCGACCTTTTTTCTCTGTCTTCGACTCCAGAGCTCAGTGTAAAAAAAACAAAACATCCACAACCATTTCTTGTTTTAAAATAATTCATGTCTACAACTGAGCGATAGTGTCTGACAGGTAATGATAAACAAGGATACTACTACAAGACCCTGCTCATTTATCCACGATCAACCATCAGGAATATAGATATGAGCTAAAGAATATAGAAAAATATGACACTTCATTAACTGTTGTTTTTTAAGTTTATGCATTGAAATGCTCTTGATGGAGTCTGCACTATCTCTGAATTACAATCTTAATAATTTAAAAGGATTGTGTGAAGGATCAATGTGAACATAAAATGAAACACCAATCAAGCTGTACAAACATGTTGTACTACTAGAAAATATTCTTATTTCCTTATGTTTTGTTAACAGAGAGTATAATTACACTAATATAAATTCATATATGGTCTGTATCACTGTTGTATTATGGATTATTTTGCAAGGAAGGATTTAAGGAGAGTCTGAAAATTAAGCAACGTTCTGCAAAAAAAAAAAAAAAGAAAAGAAAAAATAAATGAAACATTAAATGCAAAGTGAAAACAGAAGTTCACCCAAGTTCTCACACATCCACACTATAATGAATCAAAGTCCAAACAGATTCTCACAATACAGAACTGAGTGAACGTCCTGTGGTTTTTGACACTCTCTCAGTCCCCACAGTTAACAGAAGACTTATTGAAGCAATCGGAGTAAATCCCCTGCAGTCAAATCTGAGACATGTAAAAGCACATGTGCTGCTGCCAGAGAACAACATGTTCCTGAACATATAGACGGGGAGGGAGGGGCACCACACAGAGAGAGAGAGAGAGTTAAAGGGATCATATGCTCGACTCTGGTGTCAGTATACACGACGTCGTCAGTGCCTCTGACATGTGTTAATGCACATATAGACTGAGGTCAGTGGCCACAGACAGCTATACACACACTCACCAGTTTACATAGGTAAAAACTGTGATGCTGGGGCGTCCAAGCCCAGATTCAGTTTTATTATTTTACCTTACTTAAAACAGAGTGTGCTGAGTTCAAACTTACAAACTTACTGTCCAAAGTCTTGAGAACAAGTTGACACTGTATGGTTAGTTTTTTACAGTGTTATATCAGCTTATAAGTCTTTTTAATAAAACAGGAAAATACGTTGTTTGTCCTCCAGAACGACACATAGACATGTGTTCTGATGTGAGGCCATAATAATCAGGACCAGCTCTTAACATGCTCCACTCTGCTCAGCAGCCGCTCTCCGTACACAGGTCGTGTGCAGTGGGTGAAGACAGAGGCTCAGTGCTGCTGAAAACCAGGTGAATCATATAGTAGGGTGATCAACCTACCAAAATAATGAGCTAAAAGAGGCAGGAGAGCTGTTCAGAGCTGAATAAGTCTCTATATATTCTCTGTATACTGAAGAGTGCAGCTCGTAGTACAAAAAGCTCTTGTTCTATTTTCACAATAAACATGGTACAATATGTTTTACTAATGATCCAAAAAAGACTTAAAAGAGTAAAAATACTTATTGCATAGTATCACTAAAAAAATCTGTGATCTAATCTAATAAACGTCAGCGTTGCGTCATTGTTTTCATCACAGTCCTCCACAACACTTTTCAGATGTGTAGCACTGACGTCAATTCGCATAGATTTGACTGGAGTCTCTGCTTATCAACAGCAACACGTCCTCTTAATAAGAGCGACTGAATTCAGCCGTTAATGACAGCGGCTGTTCGAAGGGCAGATATTCAATGAAGAGATGCAGCTCATTGATCGTCTGATCACAACAACTGTCCCTGACCTTTAACCTTCTGATCGTGGGCTGGAAATATATTTTGGTCACATAGAAACTTTCTGCTTTTACTAAACTTGCTCTCACGTCACATCATGGCTTCAATGTTGTGCTTTCCTGTAAGATGCTCTTTTCCCTGCACTCTGGTCTCTTTAACACACGCTGGTGTTCCAGGACACAACAACAAGGCCTGTCAGGAACATGTTGACACCCAGGGCTGTGTGAGCTCCAGTGGAGCTGGGAAAGTATTATGAGTTTCACCTGACCTCAGCAATTACAGCTGTGACTTCAAGCTTGGTAACTAAGACTTCCTGTATTCAGCCTGCATTCATATTTCCTACTGTTTGTTTACTGGTTTCTGAATCACCACTCACGACTCTGATGTCTGCAGTGATTGAAGAAGGTCTGATGTCGTACACACTGGTTTCTCTGACTGGGAGAACAACTGATCTGTTGAAATCTTTAGTGATAAATGTTGAGGAAATTGTCCACTAAAATGATGAAAGCAAATGAAAATGCATGAGACTGACGCAGCTCTACAGGTTATTGTAAATAACTTACACAAATAACAGCTCAGGTCGCCATGACAACACTTAACATCTGAAAACATGCTGCAACTTGAACCAGAAAATTGATCTGCAAATTTTTTTTAGATGTTTACAAGAAATCGTTGAGGTCATAATTTAACTTTTAACTTTTTGTTTTTTTCCCCAAATAAATGTGTTCATTTGCAGCAAACACACAATCAATCAGCAGAGCTAAGAAAAATCAACCCGTACACTTCCTACTGAATGGCTGGACAATAATATAAATAATCTCCCTCCCAGACAGAAAACAGCCGACATGAACACGATCTTAAAAAATAGAGTGAAAACAGAATGGCAGCTCAGTCTGATGATCACGTTAGTGCAGCAGGGTCTAATATGTTTTTGTTCACCAATGATGATGTCACTAATAAAAGATTTATTTTTAATCGATGTAGCATAATTAGAGGATGTACAGTGGATTGTATGCCTTCCAGTCTTCATGGGCAGATTGGTTCTAAAGCTGAACATTTAGTCTAATGCACATTGATCCATCACAGGACTGAAGGTCAGCTCAGAAACATCGTCCTCGGTTCCTCAGTGTTGTATAGTTGTTGTAGTGTTGCTGAGAGTAGTCGTACTATTGAATGATTTGTTCATCTTCAAGTATTCCATTAAGGTTCTGTCCTTTCAGATGAACCCTCTCTGATGTGCTGAGAGACTTTACAGCAGATTTTCTACTCGGTCCAACATCATAAGAAGCAAAAACAAACTGCTTAATGTACTGTTTGATATCGCTAACATGATCATTAATACTGGGCCTAATGGCTTCTCCTTTTCTGTTTCCCCTCATAAAAGAAGTATTGATCTGGGTTAGTGCCTTAACACATCTTCAAACAGAGCGTCATGTGGGCTAATGACAGCATCAAGATTTCAAAAGCACATTTTAATGAGTCATTTGGTGAAAGGAGCCACAGCAGGAAGTGGCTGGTGCCGTCTGAGGGTTTTGTTAGTTTGGTTTTAATCTCAGCTCAGTCGCTCAGGTTGTGTCTGTCTTTTCACACACGCATGAAAAAAACAGCCTCGTTCTCACTGACACACAGAGCTCTTATTATTCTATATTTATGAAAGTGCTTCATCAGTTCAAGAGAGGTAATGTTTTCTAAAACCCACAGAGAAGCACAAGAGCCACAAAGTACAAGTTACTGGAAATAGAGCTGCCACCTTTTATTCTGAATTTCAACTACAGCTCAAATGTTGGAAAAACTTACTCACTTACTTCACAAAGAACACTTGAAACAAAAGTTTGGAAACACTCTGAATTTTGCTTAATTTTTCTAACATGACAAGAAAAACCCACTAAATTAATTTAACAAATATCAGTATTGGTACAGGAAGTGTCCAACCTAAACAAACAAGCTGCACTGAGCTGTTGTCTCCCTGTCTGTCTCCCTCAGTCCAAACTGACCCACTTCTTCAGTGGAGCTGCCTTGTTCCAGGGCGGCACGTGGTGCTGCCAGCCGACACACACACACACACACACACACAGATATACACACAGATATACACACAGACAGACAGACAGACACACACACACACACATACAGACACACACACACACGCACAGACACAGGCACAGGCACAGACACAGACACACACATACACACACACGCACACTTGCTAAATGAAGGCTGAGATCTGCCCTCTGTTCATGCAAATCTGCTCCATCCAAATCTCTCTCCGTCGCCCCCCCAACCCTCTTCGACTGAAAAGTATAAATCTGATGTGCTGATTTTAAGATCAGCTACACTGTATTGGTCACTATATAGCTGCTGTGTTCTGCCATATCACCATTCAAATTTCTCTCTATTAATGTGAAAAGCATTGATGACGTGTCTGTGTGTAAAACTGATCAGCTGTATAAACATATAAAAGTAATAATGTGTCCTTCATGTTTGAATCTAATAAACTCTAGTATTTAAAAAAGTGAACATTTGAACACACAAACACAACAGAAGCTTAAAGGAACACTGACATTCTGCTCATCTCTGTCCATCCAAAGAGTTTCCATTGATGGAACAGGAGTATAACCATGTTTAACCTCTGTCAGCCTGGAAATACATGTTCTTCTCATCTAGTTCAGGCTGAATGAACTAACTCACTGTTGTCTGTGGCTTTGATCAAACTGGTAGTCAGACTTTAGATAGTTGTCTAAATTCATCTGTTGCACAAAGCTGTGTAGTTATATAATGTGGCAGGACTCAGAACATCTGTTAACTCATCAGTCAGACTCATGATGTCCTCACTGCTGTATGTTTAAACAGACCACTCTCAAAAGTCTCTTCCTTCCTCGTTCGTTGCATCACAACATAGTTAACAGACCACGAATTAGGAAGCATGTGCCTCTTTTCTGTCAACAAGGTGTTAAAACGGAAACAGAGTCAGTGTGGGGGGAGAAGGGGCCAACATTTTTCTTCTCTTTGTTCTTGTGAATCTGTCAAACTTTCATTAAAATAATCTCACAGCAAAATATAAGACAGGCCTAAAACGACAGTCCAGTCTGAACCATCCACCTGCTGTCGTCACTGTGAGGTCACTGCTTCATTTCCTGACCCCTGTTCTTCCCACCATTATTAAGGCTGGAGGTGTCACAGGTATACATAGATCTGACTAATCCTAATCCGCAGGTCTGTAATCTGCTGTGAGAACAAGCTGTGGACACACTGTGCCTCGACAGCCTGGCCCGGCCTGGCCTGGCCTGGCCCGGCCGGTCTGGCCTGGTCTGGTCTGGCCCGGCCTGGTCTGGCCTGATCTGGCCTGGTCGGGCTGCTGGTCCTCAATCCAATCTTTCCGCTGAGGATGATACAGCAGGAAATTGGACTCAGATTACAGGCCCCTCCCTGCCATCCACATGTTCTGTGTTCTGTATATTTGTATTCAGAGCTTCATCTCTTGTGTGTTTTCATTATGCCGTCCTTTCGTTTCCATTATCCTTTCCATGTTACTCCTCACACCTCATTCTGCATGTCATATTCATTTAGTTTCACTCATTTCACTACTGATTTGACTCAATTTTCAACAACAAAAAAATGTCATTTCTTCCCCTCAAAATCTCAGACTGCTTGAAACATGAGAGCAACTCCAAAGTTTCATTTGATACCTTGTTCTTATAATAACACTGATTATTGCTGCTTTCATAAAATTGAATTAAAAAGTGAATTTGGGTTTGAGTTTACACTAAAAAATATACTAATACATTATGTGGAAAAATGAACAAAGAAATATCAATAGCCAAAAAAAACCCCAATTTTTTCCCCCAAATGAATATCAAAGATATGAAATTATAATTTCTGGACATTTTGGACAAATGAGGGCGTCACGGGATTGCAGTTCTGTCTTTTGTCTGTGTGTGTGTGTGTGTGTGTTGAGCGACAGCACACAGCGTTCAGTACACAATGTCCCAGCACATTTACAGCTCTGTGTCCTCAGCCTGGAAACTGATGGCTCATGGCTAAATGAAAGCTCAGCTCATCCATGAACTACAACAGCAGCGTGCAGGGAGCAGTGCTGCCCTCTATCTGTCAGCACGGGAACAACACAGCCCCAGCCCTACACTGTGGGTGGAGGAGATGTGAAGAGCTTGGTGCTGGGGTTGGACCTTTATATCATTATGATTACTACTATAGTTAAATATTACTATTGCAATACAGATCTCTGACCGATGTTATTCTGTGAAGAGCTGTAGAATTTTTAATGAACAATTACACCTGATTTCTTCAATGATACATATAATAAACATTTTAATAACTGTTTGACAAATTTATCCATTAAATTTTTTCTTCACATTTATTAAAATCTATATTACAAAAACACTCACGTGTCCACAAGAGTTATTGGTTGCTGTTCCTCTCATAATAATTTCATATAAGAGATGGGGGATCAAATCTGCAGCTCTCTGTCTGTGTAACAGGTCCAAAATTTAGCTAAAGCTGATATGAGGTTTCAGCCGTCTTAGTTAGACAAATCAAATGAGAAGCCTTTTTGGTCTCTCGCTCTGCCTTTAGCTCTTTTGGAAAGCCACAAAATTTCACGTGTCAAAGTTCAGTCAGGCTAAACATCTGGAAGTGATTGTGTCCCGCCTCATCGCCTCATAAAAACCAATGGGAAGCAAACAGCAACATAAGGCTATGATTACTATTTAGTGCTCTGTATTTACTGTTCACCCTTTTATTTCAATGTCTAAATCCTGAGTGTTAATGTATCCACTATATAGTTAAAAATTCCACAGTGGGACGAAAAAAGTACAATCCCATTGCAATGTGTCACATTTTATATATGTGAAGATTAATATTGTGTAAGTCTGCACCTGTCCTGTGAGCCATGGCTCAAAATGAAGGTAATCAGTAAGAACCAATTTTCAACTTTTAAATGGTTCAATTTTAAATGGTAGTCTTCAGCCATCCCCAGTGGAAAATGACGGCTTTTGAAGAAGTCGACAACGAAAGATCAAGTAGGACTTTCACGTCTGACACCAGAGACAGAGGTTACCATCTCCCCCATGTACAGCTGCTTAGTAAAGCTTAACAAAGATAGATACACTGAACAAAAATATAAATGTAACACTTTTGTTTTAGTTCCCATTTTTCATGAGCTGAACTCAAAGATCTAAGACGTTTTCTGTGTACATAAAAGAACCATTACCTATAACTATTAAACTGCACCTTTTATTGAGGCCAGCCTAAGACACACCTGTGCAATAATCATACTGTCTAATCAGCATCTGGATATGCCACATTGGTGAGGTGGATGGATTATCTGGGCAAAGGAGAAGAGCTCACTGACACAGATTTGTGAACAATATTTGAGGGAAATAGGCCTTTTCTTATGCCAAGTTCTTGTGGCCAAATGGCTGCTCTGCCTCCAACCAAATTCTCCATTCCTCAATTCCTCACCTTGACTGCCAGGAGCTCCTGACTCCCCCTGTTGTGATAAATCTTTTACTTGATGAGAGAATGCAGAGTGAAAGTCAGCGAGTGTAATCTAAGGGTCAGGTTGGGGTAACCAGCAGGAGGCTGTGGTCAGGTTCACAGGCAGCTGATGCACATGAGGTTCATGTATTTGTGATGAAACCCTCCATCAAACCTGATGCTGAAAAAAATCAAGTCTCATCACAGTTCTACGCTGCCCCCTGGTGGTGAATGATCCTCACTCAGTCTGTGTCAACCACCTAACAAAAAGCACACCAGACCTCCACCAATGTCTGATGGATCAATAAGTGATTATAAGAAACTTGGCCTCTGATCAGGGTCATATTCAGTCTCAGGCATTTGTCCTCAAAGATTTCTTGTACTAATGGAGCACCAGCACTTTTCTCAAACAATCAATATGCTGCAGACATTTAAATGATTAGTTGGAATCACAATCCAATCAAAATCTACTGCAAGATCGAGGTGAGGAAGGAGCCAGAGAAGCAGCTTATATATGCAAATGCTTTGACAGCTGTAGTGTATATAAACAATATGCTTCTTAGGTTCTGAGTAAGCTATATTTTGTATTTGTTTAATGTGAAGTATATTCAACTTTATTTAAGCACACAATATTAAGTGTTGCTGCCCCTCATTTGTCCTCTCAAATGTGCAATCTGTGCAAATATAAAATATATGTTTTTATGATATATCTTGGGACTCCATTGATTTCTTGGTTGTCACTGACTTTGATGATCGTTTTGTTTTGTTGTTGTTAACCCCATTTGGGCAACATATCTTTGGGAACGCAGACATTTCAAGTAGAATGAAGTAGTTTTATCAAAAATATCTTCAAATTATTATTTCAAAACATTTCTAGACAGTTGATCCCAGAGTGTGGGCAGATGAAAACGATACTTGAGACAATCCCTTCTGTCTATAGAAAAAAATTTTAAAAAATTATTTTTTTAGCCATTTTTTAGCACAGTGCTACAAAATGTAAAAACAATATTTACATGAAATTATCTTATGAAGTGTATATGATTATGGTTAACAAAAAGCCTATATATAAATTTATATTTGCAGAATTCTTACATTACATACAGCCGCCCATTGTCTACATTCAAATATAATTAGTGCATCTTGTAAGTAATCATCTAAAATAGCATATAAAACATCATAACAGCAACAGGTGCTGTGTATTGATAAAAATGTTTCTACCATCTATTGCAACCAACAACCACATAGATATTGTCATATTTTCATTTTATGTATATGATGATGCATACATAAGGTCATAGTCATGAATGCATTCATTAATGACATTTAGATTTTACAGGTGGTGCTGTCACTGTCAACAAACCAAGCTGGAACAGAAGCCTGTATAAGAGCCGTGTACATACAGAGGCCGTTATAGGCTTTATTTATAGAGTGCAGATCAGGAAGTGGAATTGGAAAGCATAATTTACAGGCCTGTATAAATTGAGCAGAGCTGTGTTTTCCTGCTCTAATCCTGCATGTATTGCTCTTTATCTCCAGAGCTAATAAAAATGATGATTTAGATTCATCTGGAGAGACGGTGAGCCTGTTTGATTTAGGATGTGGCTGATCTCTGCAGGACTGGAACAGCTCCCAGTGCTGGATCTGCTTTATCCATGAGCCAAGGGTTCGAAGGAAATGAATCTCATAAATGACATTAGACTGTTTTGATTGGATTTAATGTAAGTGGGTATTCGACAAGTTGAGCCATTAGTTTCAGGTGTTTCATATCAACTCTGTGTAAAACTTGTAAAACTTGGCCTGTGGGTCGTCTTGTAGGGATGTAATCATTTGTTGTGTCATCTTCCATTACAGTACGGTGTTCATGTTGTGACCCATACACTCATGGACAGCGACACTGGAAACCATCGTTGACCTCCCTCATGGGATGTTATATGATATTATATTGTGAAGCTCCAGCTGCACAACATTGACACAGTCTGTTAAACACGTGATATCCTGGGAAGAAGCCACGTTTCCTCTCCAGGGCTGAGGCGTTCAGCAGGATTAAGGCCAAACAGATCGATGCAGCGTTGCCACAGCTAACTGTTGAAGTGCCAGTCAGAGGCAGGTCGCAAAAAGATAATAATAAGGTCAACACACAGCTGATTGAAGTAGCAAGTGTGCTTCAAATGAAGAGTCTTATGGTCTCCTGGAAACGTTCTCCAACATTGTCCAGAGTCTTCAGCACCTCAGTGCAGATCTCATCCACCGCCGCTGCCAGTTCTACAATTCTACAATTCTACAGTTTCATTTAGTCGACGCTTTTGTACATTCACACACCATGTTGTCCATCAGGGACAATCTGGGTTCAGTGTGTTTTCCAAGGACACTTCAACACACAGACTGCAGCGGCCAGGGATCAAACCACCAATCTTCCAACTGGTGGACGACCGCTCCACCTCCTCCTGAGCTACAGCCAGCCAGGAGCTTCCTGACTGCCCCAGACACATATGCATGAGTCTGCAGACTCTGCCTCCACCAAAGAGGTTGGTTGGTTCTGAAGCTCCTTAAAGTGATCTTTCCACCATTCAACTATTTCTATGAGCAGATAAAGTTTTGCCACACGACCACAAAGTTCATCATTCATGAGCTGGATCCAGTTTGGTGCTCCACTTTGTCAATGTGTGTGCAGCTGTAGAACTCCTGCAGAGAGGAACTAAGAGCACAAACTCAAACAGACTGTTACGACCAGCACGTACCGAGCAGCTCTAACAGCCACAGTGTTGTTTGGATTAATTGCACACAGAGAAATGTTGTGGCCCTTCTGACATACTTGTGGCAGTTGTTTTGCCAGAGCATCAGATCCTGACATAGAGGACTTGACAGGGATGACGATCAAAACCAAAGACTTCTCACCACATCTCCCATGTGAGTCTCCAACCTTCAGTACGACCAACGATACAGGTCTTTGCTGCTAATTAGTTTGTCACATCTCACAGATGAGGTCACCTTCACTAATTAAGGCAAACGTCCTCCGTCCTTGTCAGAGCGTGAGAGCACTGAGTGGCCATCCTTGCTGTGAGCAGGACCACAGCCTCATCAGCCGCTCTGCTCCGGACATGAGAGGGACGCTTAAATGGACTGATAAAAACAGAGTGCTGGAACAAAGGCATGCTGGGAGCAGGAGACTGCAGCTCAGACACAAAACGAGACGTCCAGCTGATGGATCATCTCACGATTCATCGCCAGTGATTAAAACTGCCATCTATTCACTGATGTTTTAATCGAAGTGCCCAAACATAATTTGGATTACTGAGACAGTGTGCTCAGGGTTACAGGGTTTGTAGAGGGGGCTGGTCTACGGAAGCAGGGGCACTGCTCCACTATGGTTGTTTATTAAGAAGCAACAGAGAGATGAAGATTGATCTAATTACTGATTTTCTGAAAATGAAAATGAGCCAACACCACAGCTCATCAAAACATGAAGGGAAACAGGTCCAGGAACAACAGATGTGTCTGCAGATGATTATTATATATGTAATAGATTGTTTCATCCAGCATGGACACTCATGAGGAAGAATGTCAAAGTAAAGGCCTAATGCTGAGGTCAAATCCTGTGTTACCATCCGAACTCCAGCCACGCTGCAGCTTCGAGCCACAGAGACATTTGTGCAACTAGAAATAAGTTTGCTACAGTTGTCATTCAGGTCATCACAAACATCCTCCATTTTCTTTTGCCCTTATCACAGCAAATCTAGGAATTTACTAAATGAGGGGCCACAAGAGTTATTAGACGCTTAATTTCATGCTTTCTGACAACTTCTGATTCATGTAAATAACAAAGCTTAACATTAACTTGGACTGGAAGGCACTTGACAACAACATGATTTATCGTGAAGGGCAAGTACAAGTCCCCCCCATCCCTCCACACCCCGCACAGATTCTTCTCACATTTTGACCTCTTGATGGCTTCATTTCACAGAGCGTTGGGAAGCTGCAATTGTCTGTACATATTTATAATAATCCACAGTTGCAACACACAGCTGAATAAATCAATTTCATAATGTTGTTATTCTTTAGGTAGAAGTTCTAGGAATATTATCCCCCCCCCCTCCCCCGAAAAGGTGAGATTTGATTCGCAATTTAGAGGTTTGGAACCAAGCTGATTATTACTGACATTTTCGTTTGTTTTATCTGCAAATAAGAATAAATAAATAATTCGTTTCACCTGGCTAAAGTGCTAAAGAGAATAAATTCCGGTTTGGTGCTTCATGCTATCCAACTCTTTCACCTTCTCCACACAGTATTCTAATCATGAACATTAGTTCACAGGAAGTCTGGGGGGTCATTTTTCCTGCAGCACCACAGGGAATCTGTTTACAGGGATCTTAATGTATAAGCTGGATGGGAGAACACTCATTAGATGGTATGTGTAGTATTGCCATGAGAGTGGTGAATAATCATCTTATTACCTCAGGACCACTGGAACCTAATAAAGGTGCTCCATGGAAATGAGAAAAATTACAATAATGGGAAAAGATAGTTCATCTAAACGCAGAAATGTCAGGAAATATTAATGCAAGTTTTTATTTCAGAGGTTAATTTATCAGGGTTGACAGGGTATTAGAGAACAGAGAAGAAATCTTGTGGTTTATTTTTCCTCACAGTCTCTGTAGTTTTTGAGGCACCATGTTTTATGGATTAGTTTATTATCCAGCTAAACTATTGCAGTCTGATACAAGTCTTTGCCGAGGTATTGATTCAGCTTTACAGTCATTTTGGAGGGTGTAGGTTGTGATTCTGTTGAACTGTATAACACTAAGATGTGCTTCAAATATTTTTGCCACCTCTTTCTATGAAGCAGTATAGGGAATATACAGTTTCTAAAATACCTCGCTCCATCAAGCTTGTCACAGTACATCAGAATCACTTATAGTTTTCAGTGGGCAAACATTTCCTCATTCAAGGCACTTCATGTGTCGGGATTTTAAAAAGTCCATACCTGGCCTTCTTAGTGCCTCATATGAACAAGGAAAATAACCAGTTTAATCCACCACTGTAGAAAAGGCCTGCAGCGAATGAACCAAGGCTCTTAATTTGTCAGGGAATCACATTTAAAAATATGTTTTTATCAAGAATTACATTTATTTATATAGTGAGGTGTAAAAAGAAAAAAGTATTCCATCAAACAAGTCTCACTTAATATGTAACTTCCTACAGATAAATTGCCACAGATCTAATTACTACTAACTTCCACATATGTGCCATATAATTCAATTTACTATTGAACATCAAACTCTTCACAGTGAAAATGTTTTGGTTTTTTTAGCTCGTATACTTCTTTCCAAATGTTTGAACAAGTGTCATCACTTGAAAAATGCCCATTCATCACAAGAAACAGTTGAACGAGAGTTGATGGTCGTTCGAGCTGCTTTATATAAATTTGTGCTGCAGACTGTTTCATTTCACGGCATGCAGCCCAGATTCACCTGATCATGTAACTGTGCGGTAAAATACTTCAAATGGACCTGAGAATGTCTGAGAAGCATACAGCTAGTGTACAGCTAAACCAAGCTGGGATGTTTGGTGAAAGTGCAGCCAGAGCAGGCTAAGGCGGGCGATCAAAGGAGAGAGCTAACAGACGAGCTGCCTTCCCAGCAAACCCCTCTGGGTTTACCACACAGCTGCTGGGCCAGAAGCACTGTGGCCACATCACTGGCTCACAAGAGGAGACAGACACCTATCTGCATGACACTGATAGTGATGCAGGCTGGAAAGAGGACCGTGTCAGTCCCAGGATGCAGATGGATCCTCCAGGGCTTAGAGAGTGTAACCACCTCCACCACCAGGGTAAGGATGCGCTTCAAGCGGGAAAAGTCCAGGTCCCTGGTCCTGAAGAGAGGGACAGTACCAGACCGAGTCCACTTCTCCCCAGGAAATATCCCAGGCCGTGCAGGACTGGGAAGCATTCCAACAATCCACTACAGCAAACTGAAGGGTGAGGACAGACAGGACCTGGTCCAAAAAGAATTGAGGGTGGGGGTCGAGGAGCAGCGTGCAAGCCAGAGAGTGGGACTGAGGCAACAGGGTGCATGAGCCCTGAGTGCAGCTTCAGAGGCTGCAGAGGAAGCCTCACGATGGCTGTGGATCAGGAGGGACAAACAGGACTGGACACAGGCTGGGAACTGATCACTCCCGGTCGGGTCGCCTGGATGAGAGGGTCTGAAGTGGACAGACCCGAAACCCCCTATGACCCCAGGTACTATCACTGTCCAAGAGAGTGCAACACAATATGTATGTAACAACCATGCCCGACATTCAAGGCACAAGCAAGATCTGAACGTCTGCAGAGACTCTTCCTGTCAGACTTCAAAGGTCATTACAGTCAGTTATTCTTAAGCAAATACACAAATACATATGTTCACGCAGTCTGAGAACAATGGAGGAGGACGTGCACATCTGATTCAGCTTACCGACCACACAACCTCTGTCCTCAGAACTATATCAACTACTGGACAAGGAAAGACAAGTGAGGATGATTTAATAACCTAATATCCAATTTGTTGACCTGCTGTCAGAATGTGACCTGATTTAAACCTGAAGACAACCCCCCTGACCTCACATGGGGTGAAATCCATACAGCACCAATTCATCCAGACCCTGTGTGACCAGCAGCTAATAAAACACACAAGCTGTGCGTGGATATCAAAGAGAAGAGAAATGATGTCCCTGGGATCAATAAAAAAACAGGAGGAGAGGAAGCTTTTAATTAAACTGTGGCAGGGAAAATTTAACTCGCAGATATGAACAAGCACATGAGACTCCATCATTTAAATTTATGATGAGCCACAGAGGTTTCATTTGAATTCATATCTAACAGAATAGAAGAAGGATGCAAATGCACACCTTTGTTTACTCCATCTCAGACTGCAATTTACCAAGCCTATTAAAATGTGACTTACAATCAGTTTGAAGGTGTCTCACTTCATCAACAGCCGACTAAAATCAACAACAATAAAAACTGAAAGTCGACATTCAACACACACAGTAATCCAGCCTGAGGCAAATGTTTTTTTCTTTTGATTTTTACTCAGTGAATCACCTTGATGCAGACTGTAATATCTCAGCAACTATTGGACTGATGGCTGTGAAATTCTGCACACTCACTCATGGTTCTCAGAGGATACGCCCTATGGATTTTGTTGATCAACTGACCCCTTTTCAATTGTCAGATTGACATTTTATGGTCCACAGTAAGATATGACTATTGGATATATTGTCATGAAAATTATGATCCCCTTAGGATGAATCATGATACCTTTTGTGATCCTCTGACTTTTACATCCAGCACCATGACCAGGATTTTACTTTCTCCAAAACTCTAAAAATCTGCAAAGCCACTGACATCAGCCACAGCTGCATGTTGTGTCTAGTTACAATAGCACATGTCAGCATCAGCATAGCTAACATTGGCCAAACTTCAGAATGTTGTCACTGTAACCATGGTAACATGCTGATGTAAACATTCAGTCTGAAGAACTGCAGTACAATATAAGCGCAGGTTGGAAGCACTTCGAACTCTATTTCTAATGGGGTATACGTAATAACTGAGGCAGGTTTATGTCATCAAGTGAATTTAACCACTGTATATATAGATGATGACAGATGGATAATAAGTTGATAAATAATTATCCACGGTGAATGGGGTTCATGTAGCTGCAACACCACGTATAAAAGGTCTGGGTGAAATTAAATATGGATCAGAGAGTGGGGTGTTTGGTCATTATCCACTTAACATGTCACATTACTTCTTTTACAGCTGTAATTAGTTTTCTCTTTTAAAAAAAACAATTTTTTTAATAATTTTTTTTTACAGCATAAGCATTGTCAGACTAAGGCAAGATACATGAGGACAGAGAGTTGTGATGGAAGGAAGGATTGGTTCTTAAAGCCCTGTTTTTACTGCCACTGCATCACTGTTTAGACAGCAGCAGTATTAAATAAGTGATGTATCCATCTGCAGTCTGAGGGCTTGTGTCTGTCAGCATGAATGGAAATGGTCAGTGGGCTGAAACCAGCATCTGCTGTGAGGACAGTAAATCAACTGACCCACGGCGTCTGCGACTAAATCAGCCTTGTTTGTGAGGTTTGTGTGTGTGTGTGTGTGTGTGTGTGTGTGTGTACTTTTCGTCTAATCAGATTTTTTATTCCAGACACATCAGGTCTGACTTTATTGTGTGATTTCATATGTGGAAAACAAGGCTGTAAGCAGGGATATGAAGTGATATTCAATAGTTTGCCATGAATGGCATGGTGATGATACCACACACAAACAATGACACCAAATGGTATGCTAATTAAAGTGTCTCATTGACATTTCCACCATTTTAACTCTTTTGTCCATCAGGGTATGAATGGTCTATTTCATGACTGAATCAGTGTTTTGTTTAGGCTGTGTTTCTACAATGATGAGCCAGTTGTTAGATAAAGGAAAACAGGATAAATGGCAGTCCAAATCAGCTCAGGTCCATCAAATCCCCTCTGAAGAAGAAACAGACCTGGAACACTTTGTCTGTTTGAAGATCATATTCTGACAGTATGACTACATGTTGAGAACCAGATTTGAACTAATGATTTTGATGACACACTGAATTATCATTTTTAATACTATTATTATTTGATACTAAATACTATTATAGTAGAGGTATTAAGATTTAAGTAAAGAATCTGAATACTTTGCATAATATTATTTTATTTATCCTATTATTATTATTGTGATTTTCAGCATCACTGTCATTGGCTGCAATTTAAAAAACAGTAGAATGAAAACTTCAAAATGACATATGTAAGAATTAAAACTTGCCTTACAGTATTGTTGCTTTTTGGATCTTGATGTGAAGAGAGGACACCCAGGACCATTGTAAGGCTCATAGCACCACCTGCTGGAAATAAAGCATTCCTTCCCAAATTCGACTGTTTGTTTGTTTTAAATATCAATGCAGGTTACATTTTTCTTGCAGTTCCTGGTGAGTGGATGTTGGTAGATATCTTGAGGGGGTCTCTCTGAACTTTTTTTCTTTACATATTCCAAAGACTTTTGCTTATATGTACATCTCATGATGAACTGAACTGAACTGGCTGAATGACACAATAAAATATGAAAAATGTTTAAAAACATACCATATATATAATATACTGAGAAAGTTTATTTTGCATAATGCATACTGAATGAAAAATAAAACTAATGGCCATTTTTTTAAAAAAAGACATGAAATGACTGAGATAAACAGTCTGAAGCTTTTGTCATAACAAGAATTCGTGACATTATAATCTGGCTTTTATAGTTCGATAACTATAAAGTTCTGTTTTGCTACCACCCGTCTATTCTGCATGTTTTCTGGAACTTTCTAACATTAACATATAAAATTAAACCATATTGACGCAGTAGAATCTGACTGCATGAGATTAGAAACGTGTTTCTGTCACGTGACAGCGGAACCACAAGTGTTCCTGTATCACGTGACAGATCAGCTATATTTAGCCAGAATAAGTTCTCAAATCACAATAAAACACCGTGTGCTCTCGCTCTGTGTCGTAATCGTGTAAGAAGAATCACAACTGCGTTTTATTGACGACAGGCGACAAATTAAAGCTAAACTAGCCCGGGAGCAGACCATCTTATTTTGAAAGTTCGAAGCGGAAGTTGTTTGCGTACAGTAGTCTGTTGATGACCGGGGATGAACCGTCTCCGTCCCTCACGATAATTAAAGATGGAATCAGCAGAAAACCTGTCGGGTCAGGTAGCCGGCGTGGAGCCGGAGGGGACCCCGGCCCCGGTGGATGTGGACACCGCGGTGCTGCTACTGGGAGCGGGAGTAACCGCCATCACTCACCCGCTGCTGTATGTGAAGCTGCTAATACAGGTACGTAATACAGGACGTTAGCCGCTGGAGCTAATAGCGACTGGAGTGATGGTATCAACCCGTCGATGCTGTGTTGTTTTCCTCCTCCAGATGATCATGTTTCTGTGCTCTCAGTCAATTGAAAGAATCTGAAACCGGCTCGTTGCCTCCATGGCGGAAGCGTCTTATTGCAGCGAGTTCTTCCGGTGACAGGGGATGCGATGCGGCCAAGAAACTGCTCATCAATGCAGCAGCTTTAAAAACACGTCTGCTTCATTTATCATCTGCCCAACATTTTCCCTCAGTAGATCTTGTGTTCACCTGCAAATATGTCAAAGCCTTTCTCTGTTTTGTGTCAACATGTGTCCACTGCTGCCTGATGATGAATAACCCTGCTTTATTTTCACCATCACCCTGAATGCTTTATCTGTATCTTTTCTATCATCACAACAATGGCTCATTTCATCCTGTGTGGTGTGTTACAGTGGAAGAGGCAGAGCATCTGTGCAGCCTCACAATGTCTTTGCCAAAAGATTGGAGGCTAGAGTTTCATACTTTCTCTGAGCTGAGTTTGACCACTTCACTTCAATGTGTCCTGTGACATTGACCAATAGGAGCACAGAGCACTCTGCTGTGGCAAACCAAGAGAAGAATGATCTTAGTGCTGTCAGTCACCTCGCTGATCATCTGTGTACCACGAGGACAGGCCGCGTCTCACCAAGCCACAGCTCCAACATGTGACTCTGCAGTCATCTAATCTGACAAAGTGATCATTTTGAAAGCATAAATCTCTTCTTCTTTGTCATCCTTTCAGTTGGCAATCGACAAAACTGCCTACATCTGATAAGAGTCTACGCTCTGATCAGTCCCCTCCTGCTCTCTGGGATTACCTAGACTATGTTTTAATGCAGGCACAACCTTCTAAACAAGCAGAAAGAAAATGGTGTTGATTGCTACATGTTAACCAGCAGTCATTCCCCAGCTGATGCGCTGCCGTGATAAAATCATGACTTTATGATCACGTCATTGTTTGACTTCCTCCTAACTTTACTGCCACACAGGCTCCGACCATGACTGATCAGGCCCATATCAGTAAAACACCAGAGCAGCTCTTCAAGCATGATCCACTCTGGAGACCATTTGGGGGAAAAGCACGACCTTAGCGTTGACTGAGGCTGTAACTCAAGAAAATTAACTTGGCTTCTGCGGACAGTCCAGGCTGTGGTGTTTGTGGTCTGTGCAATACTTGTCACTATTATCACCATGTTTGATCTCAGTCACTGTTGTTTCCAGGTGGGTCATGAACCTCTTCCTCCAACTGTGGGCACAACTATGTTTGGACGAAGAGTCTTATACCTGCCTGGCTTCTTCTCCTATGGTGAGTGAGGTATGATTATTGTTATTATTATTATCAGTCTTGTTGTTTTACTGCACATACATGAAGAGCAGTTGACAGGAAATGAACCTGTTTTCAGCGCAGTACATCGTGAAAGTGGATGGAAAGAGAGGCCTGTTTCGCGGTCTCTCACCTCGTATCATGTCCAGTGCCATCTCCACTGTGCTCAGGAGCAAAGTTAAACAGGTGAGCGAGAACTGAAACGAAGACTTTAAAGATATCATTATTGTGATGTCAGTGTGTTTGTGAAGCATTTCATGTTATTATGAAGATTATTGTGAAGAGTAAATTTTTGCTTTTTTTCCAACATGGTGGAGCTTCTATCCAAGAAAGATGATGTGCAGACTTCACTCAGGAAAGTGGTCCAAGAGGTGAGAGGTGAACACAGTGAAAACTGTGGCATTACTTATGACTGTTTTCATTTACAGTCCAACTAAAGTTATATCATTATATATATCATGTCGTTATAGTTAATGCTACTCTCTGGTGGATGTTTTGGTATTAAAATGTTGAATCTATTTAAGTTGTTCTCAGGCTTGTGCCTCATCAAACACAGAGTATGATATTAGATTTTTTAGGGCAATTTTCTCTACAGTTATTTCTGCTTCTTTACCTTTATACAATACTTAATACTAATATACTGAATTATTCTAATATACTAAATACTGAAACACAGGTATTGTATGGACCTTTTCAACATTATACCAGGTTGTCTTTTTGCATTGTTTCCTCTCTCCAGACGTCACATGAGATGATCATCCAGTGTCTGTCAAGAGTAGCCACTCATCCTTTTCATGGTATGTCCTCATTAAGGTAGTCAAAGTTTATTTCACCATAAAAAGGGTCTTTGTTTACGTAGCTATATTCTGCAAGTTTCCTTCTCATCTGCAAAAGCAGTTGTAGAGGCTAAGCCAACGCTTTAAGTCACTGAGATGCTGCACCGGGACGTGCTGATTGTTACCATGTCTGATGAACGAATGTCTGAGTCTTTGTTGCCAGTTGAACTCTTCGTCCATTTGTTTTCCATCACCAATGTGTCATTGTCCATTAAATTCCAACAGATTTCCAATAAACATTCACAAACATCCACATGTGTAACAACAATCACACCTAGCTGCTTCAGTGCTCAAAAACGGTTTTCCTTCTTCCGGGTGAAACACCTGCCCAGACGAAGAAAGGTTCCTACCTTATAGTGCTGACCGCTAATTACCCACGTGACCCAATACACCGTACACAAATTAATCAATTCATTCACATTCTGCTCCTACACACCGGCCCCTAATTATTATGGCAGGCAGACATAACAATTCAATACAACAAATACAATAGGAGCCAAATGTGAAAATATCTTTTCCCACACAGAAATGCAAATGAACATAATTCAGTTACACCTCCTGTATCAGACAGACAGGTTTGTTTGTGTTACTTGTTGAATCATCTTCAATATCCAGATGGTTAAAGCTCTAAGATCTATTTACAGCCAATAAACTTTTCATAATGAAAGCAGCCTCAGCCATGTGATAAAGCTGTGCGAGCCCTCTGTGCTCTTTGGTATAGATCAGTGTCTCCTAATAGCCAGCTCTATAAAGCATGCCTTCCTTTTGTTGTTTTTCCTTCCAGCAATTGTTGAAGGTTAGAAATATAGTCATCCTCCACTGTCCGCTCCAAATTCTTCAGATTCCCTCTGGTGAACTCCTTGGAGAACTGCTCCCCCACATAATATGGCACCTTCGGGTTCTCAGTCATCTTCTGTGTGTAACCTGCCGACGGCCTGAAGCTGAGGCTGTGGGGGGGGGGCTGTTGACCATGATCTGACTGAGGACTACTACAATAACCAGGATGAGGATGGGCATGCAGAGGGGAAGAGAACAAAGCCTCCATCTGGCTGTCGCTCTCTTCTCTCTCGCCTTTGGTAACACATCCGTCCATTAGTGTACACATCAGCATTGCTTGATGGGTGACCCCCTCCCAAGAACATATTAATATATTTCATGATGTCGATGCAGCGCTCCGCCTCGTCCCTGTTTACCTCCATCTTGAATCTGAAGGAGTCTGGCTGGACAAACCACAGCAGACCTAAAGCTCTCTCAACCAGAAAGTTGTCTCGATCAGGATTCAGCTCCTTTTCATCCTTTGCCCACTGATCTTCTACGATTGGCTGCAACACTGCTCGACTGTTACTTATTCATTTTTCCAAGAGGAAAACACCTCCTTTTTTGTGAAAATGTGAGTTATTTACAAACTTCCTCCTTAGTCCAAATATCCTCTGTTTGGCCACTGTAAAGTTGTTTGTTAGGATGACATCTGGTCTCTTAAAGGGCAACTTCAGGCAATACCTCTTATCCTGTAGAGTTGCAGAGGATTCCATGATTTCCATAAATCTGATGTCTTCTCTCGACATCTCCTTCTGAGGTTTTTTCATTAAAGTCATGGTTATACTGGTTGTTCAACATGAGTTCCAGGTTAGACACAGATATTTTATTCACCACAACAGAAGGAAGCTCCACATCAAGACTGCAGTCATTTCTATTCAAAGGGCCATTGATGACCCAGCCCAACACTGTTCTTATAGCGTAAGGACTGTCTCCACAGCTGTTGACCACTTCCCAAGGTTCCAATAGCTTGGGAGCGTTGGTTCCTATCAACAAGTCTACATCTGCGTTTATGGTGGGAATATGGACTGTTGACAAATAAGGCCACCTTTCCGTATCTGCAGCAGTGATGATATCATTGGAATTAACCGGCATCCGCCTCTGTGTGAGGACTTCTGGCAGAGAATAAAAGTTGTTTCCTTCCAGACCTGACACCTCAATTCCAGACAAAGAGTATGCTGGAACAACCTTTTCCTGTCCCATCGTCTTTAAAAGAAAGTGAGTCCTTTTCCCTGCGATGTTCAATTTCTGCATGAGCTCTTCTGAACAGAATGTAGCCGTGCTACCAGGATCCAGGAACGCATACGTCTGTATGACCTCACTACCCTTGGTGGACTGGACCTGCACTGGAACAATGGGGAGAATCCAGCGATCCTCTCCGGCCCCTGTACGCCCACATGTCTGGGGAAGAGCTGATGGTCTACCTCCTGGTGGCTCATTTGTTTGTTCTGGCTCAGCATTTGTCTTTGGAATACGAAGCACAGTTGGATGTTGTTGATCACAAACTTCACATACCAAGCAGTTATTGCAATTTCAGCTTATGTGTCCAGTGCATAAGCATCCAAAACAAATTCCTTTCTCCTTGAGGAAACGAATCTTCTCTCTGTGTTTCTTGCCCTTAAACTGTTGGCACGTCTCCAAAAGATGAGCATGTGAACAGCAATGACAATACAAATCTTGTTTCATTGAGCTACTTGTCATAGTTTGATCTTCAGAGGAATCCATTGAAGTCACTGTAGTAGCAAAACTACTCCCTTTCATTCTGGTCTTTGACTGTGGCTCAAACTTCCTGTGAGATCTTAAACCAGCTGGATTTTGTGGTACAAAGGCCTCAATGTCACCAAAGATTGGGTCAGACAGGATCCTCACATGCTTCTCCAGAAAAACAACCACATCAATGAAATGAGCTATCTGGTTGGACGTTTCCATGGTATCATGAGCAACAGCTCTCCGTCGTTCCCGGAGCTTGTATGGCAGCTTGGAATTTCATTCGTTTCATATTGCTTGGCATATCCAACTCTTGCATATAATGAAGCTCTGCCATGGCATTACAACAACCACGTAAGAACAAAGCATAGGCTTGGAAGGCTTTAACGTCCTCTGACTTTATGGATGGCCAGGCTAAAGCTTTGTCTATATATGCAGCAGATATCTTGTACTCATTCCTGAAATGTTCTTGAAGAAGACCCTTCTCCACAATGTCACCACGCTCAGGAGCCATGTGCTGGCAGCTGCCAACCACTTCCTTGGGCTGTCCTCTTGTGAACTGCTCCAGATAGTACAAGCAGTCTGCTTTGCTTGCTTTGTCCTCCACTCCCTGCTCAAATGCCTTAATAACAGCTTTATAT
Source organism: Centropyge bicolor (assembly GCA_037975185.1). NCBI lineage: Eukaryota > Metazoa > Chordata > Actinopteri > Pomacanthidae > Centropyge > Centropyge bicolor. The sequence continues at coordinate 5,529,123 of JBBMOC010000011.1, read as the reverse complement.
TGGAGCGGATCTCCATCAAACACAGGAAGGTCTCGTGCTGGCAGAGACAGTCAGCGCTGTTGGTGCATAAAGGCAGCTGTTATTTCATTTTGCTTATGCATAATAACATCTCCAGGTAGAAGATGATCAGTTTGTTGATGATATATCTGTTGTCTACTGTTTTGATTTGTCCAATCAGTTGTTGTAGCGGGTTGCAAAACTTGTGATGTTTCCAAATGCCTTAGATCATGTTTATCAGGATGCTGCTCTGCCACTGAAATCTTCCTTTCAGGTTGTTTTGATCGCACGTCCATTGTTTGCTGTTTGTTTTGTGTTGAGAACACATCCTTTTGCTGTGTTGGTTTACATGCTGCAGGTTCGAGTCTTGACTGATGCCAGCCTCCTCTTTTCCTTTTCAAAATAAGAGTTCATTCCATCTGTTGGTGCATGAGCAAGACACTGTCCATCTGAAGCCTGCAAAACTGCTAGCTTAGCAGTAGATGCGGCTAACTCAGTTTCCAATGCAAGCTGTTCCTTTTTCCTTTTTATCACTTGTTCCTGTTCCTCCAATGCATGGCATTCCTTTAAAGCTGCCATTCGAGCCACAAGTGCAGCTCTTTCTGCTGCAGCTTTAATTTGTGCAGAGGAAGCGGTACTTGACCTACTACTGGTGACACTTTTGCTGGAATGTTGACAACACTGTCGTTAGGGTCAATATCATCATTATCAACACCATCATGATTAAAACCACCATCAGTATTAAAATTACCCACACCTTCATTTCTAGACACATGACTTCCTTTAGATTTGACCCACTGTTTCATACTTTCAATGAATTCATCATTGCACATCATTTTTGCCTTAAACCACGTTTCATGTTTTTCTTTTTCCTCATGTGGCATAAAATCATTATTGAATCATGCACACACCTTATTCCATCACACAATTCAAGAAACCCATCCAGAGATTTTTGGACCTCTGAAAGCTCAACATTTTTAAACCTTGTATCGTTTTCCTTAAATTGCTAGCTTTATTTAGCTTAGCCTCTCTACCAGTTTGCAATCTGTCCAACTTTTCGGCAACTGCTTTAGCAGAAAGTTTGACCACCCGTTTGCTCGTGTGTGTGTCACTACAGCTGGCCACAGGGATACCAGCAGCACCTGGCACACTAGCACCGGACAGTGTGTCCACCTTCGCCGCGCAATCGTCCATTTTTAAAGGTCCCACAGTCAACAGATCGCAACAGATCAGTCAATACAAAGTTAATTGTTCATCCACTTCAACGACCAATGCATTAGGATTACTCCATTATGTGTGCATACGTGTTTGGATTTAGATGGCCATCTATAACGGTGGTAGCGCTCCACATACCTGATTCAAATGGCTGTTGTTCAAATCCGGCGCCGAGAAGATCCACGGCGTCCTCAATGGCGTCGATCGTCTCCGACGGCGGTCTCACCGGCGCACAGGTGAGTTCCGGCCAATCAGCTGATGTGCCGGTCCATGCACACACACAGCCTCCGCCTGACTCCCTCGTCGTCACCAACACGTGAACATGAATAAACTCGTGTCCAAACTCCAACGACGCACAGCTCGTGAATTTGACTTGAGTAGCGGCTAAGCCAACGCTTTAAGCCACTGAGATGCTGCACCGGGATGGGCTAATTGAAGCGCTGATTGTTACCGTGTCTGATGAATGAATGTCAAACTTGCCAGTTGAACTCTTCGTACATTTGTTTTCCATCACCAATGTGTCATTGTCCATTAAATTCCAACAGGTTTCCAATAAACACTCACAAACATCCACACGTGTAACAACAATCGCACCTAGCTGCTTCAGCGCTCAAAAACTGTTTTCCTTCTTCCGGGTGAAACACCTGCCCAGACGAAGAAAGGTTCCTATAGTGCAGACGGCTAATTACCAACGTGACCCAATACACCATACACTAATGAATCAATTCATTCACATTCTGCTCCAACAGCAGTGACTTATTATTTCCATTATTGATTGGTTAGTCACTTTTTGATCACTCTTACTTTCTAAAATGTTCACATTTTGTGGAAAATGCCTGTTACAAATTCTCCAAGGTGAAGTATTAAAATATGGGTTGTTTTGTCCGATCCCTAAAACCCAGAGATATTCCATTTAACAATGACATAAGACAGAGAAAAGGAGAAAATCCTCACATTGGAAAAAGTGGAATCAGTAAAGTTTTAACATTTTTTAAATGTTCAAGTGAATCATTCATCCATGTGCTATGATGACAGTCTCTTTAAGCTGATATTACAGGTGTCTGATAGTGGCTGAATGAAATGTAAGATCATAATATCCAATGATGCACTGGGAGTTGATCTGTCTCCTGTTTGGTTTTCCTTGGCAGTTATGTCCGTGCGGTGTATGGCTCAGTTTGTTGGCAGAGAGGCCACGTACAGGTAAGACTGAGTCCTCACTGTAGTGGCCTGGCTTCAGGTGTCATCCCTGTCTCTCTCCAGCTCCAGCTCTCCACCATCATCATATCCTGCACATGTTAACAGAGTTTGTGTCACGTTTGTTTGCAGTGGGATGTTCAGTTGTATTGTCAAGATTTTTAAAGAGGAAGGAGTTTCTGGATTCTATGTGTGAGTCATACTTATGATTTCACTATTTATACTGTTCATACTGTTCATGAAATGCTTATGATCCATTTCCTTTGATGTGCGTCAGTGTGAGCAGTGTTTGTGTTTGCAGTGGTCTCATACCTCATGTGGTGGGAGAGGTTCTGTTCCTGTGGTGTTGTAACCTCCTGGCTCACTTCATTAACACCTACGCTGTCGATGAAAGTGTAAGTTCTTCACCCTGTCGGATGGTTATTTATATTACATGAGACTGTCCTCATTTCAAATTCAGAGTTTATTTGAGAATTGGTGGTAGATCCAGAAGATAATGGAATCAGGTGTAAATAAATGTTTCTCTGGTTTAAATGAACTGGAGCTGATGAAGTACGTCCTTGTTTCTCTGTTGCAGTTCAGTCAGGCCTCAGCAGTAAGGAGCTACACTAAGTTTGTGATGGGCGTGAGTTCAACATTTTTAACACTGTTATTTGAAATGTTTCTAAGGCGCAGCGTCACTACATATTAATGGAGTGTGTTTCTCTCTAGATTGCAGTGAGTGTTCTGACATATCCGTTCATGCTGGTGGCTGATCTCATGGCAGTCAACAACTGTGGGTGAGTCCCTTGCTCAAACATTACTACATTCACTAATTATCAATCAGAAACATTTTCATAGATCTGGACATTTTACCCTTCATATACATAATTGATTCTACATGTAGTCAGTATATCCAATCTGGTACCTAAGAAGAAACGAGGGAAGAGTCGCAGACTAATGGAAGTTATGTTCCACAGTCACACTTACAGCTCACAGAGTACATGAGGACTGACTGCCTGCCGACCACACTCTGATTCCTACCAGCAGACGTTGAACCAGCATTTAGACATTCTGGTTGGGAAATAAAGTTTCCAAGAAATATTCTTGAGTCAATGCAGTTGAGAAAATAAAATCTGTCAAAATCACCTGATTGAAAAATTTCCTTTTTTTGGTCTGTTTAAAATCCTGGGCTCAGTCCTGAAGCTTCAGTCTGATGTGTTTGTGTGTGTGTTGTCAGCCTGGCTGCAGGTCTTCCTCCTCACTCTCCCATCTTTCAGTCCTGGCTGCACTGCTGGAGTCACCTGAGCCAGAAGGTACAGTCCCTCCACCGCTCCAGCTCTGTCTCTCCTTGCTCCTGAATAAACAGATATTTACAGAAGTCAATGAAGCTGATGAGGTCAAACATTGAATATATTGTCTTTGTACTGTTTTCAATTGAGTATATGTCAGAAAGGATTAACACATGATCACATTCCGTTTGATTCATGTTTATTATGTGAAGGGTTCTTGATAGCAGGTTTTTGATTGTGTTATTGTGAGTATTAGTCAAACTGAGGGCTCGATGAAAATCTTATTAACACCTTGTTTTTTAAAAAGTGAAACATGGTTCAGAACCAGCCCCCATCCTCATTACACTCATTCTCATAGAGTCCCTTAGTTTGAGCATTTTTCCAGGCTGACATGTTTTGGGTTGAAGTTGTCAGTTTGCTTTGATCCAGTACATTTAAGTTAGTATGTGCCCCCCCCCTCCTCAGGGTCACCTCTTCAGAGGATCCAGCTTCTTTTTCCGCCGGGTGCCTGTGGCCTCCATGCCCTCCATCGAGGACTGACATCCTCTTCATCAGCGCCTGCTGGGATGTTCCGGCTCCTGCCGGTCAGACTGTGCTGCAGGAGCAGCAGGGACACAGTTCACCGAGTGCCAATGAACTTTTCTTTACAGGAGCTCTACTTCACTTCATTAGGGTGGTTCTCTTCAGAGCTGGTTGGATAAATTCATCAGTTTGAATCAGTTCAGAAACTGTGGTGCAGCGGTTCAGCCTCGAGTGCAGTGACCAAACGTTGTGAAAACGCTCCATCTCTGTCATGACTGTTTATGAGGACTGAAGAAAATAATGATGATGTCACTCAGACTAAACTGATTGAACTGATTAATCTGACTGAAATATCCCAATCCCCAAAACATATTCCAATTGTGTTATTAATCTGTCCGTTCTGTGTGGAGGGACATTGAGTTTAACACAATCCAAGAAGCCTTAGATTTCCATTCACCTGCTTACATGGTAAAAGTCTATAGTGGAGCTGCACGATTAATCTTTAAAAGATCGCCATCTGGATTCACACATGTACACAGTCTCATTTCTAGACACTGACGCTGCTTAAGCATTTTATTTAATGGGCTGCATTATAAACAAATGCACCGCCGCTGCCTCCTCCCTCAACCAATGGTAAAGCGTCTTTACAACATGTGAGCCTGCTCCTGCTCGGCACAACACATTAACAATACGTACTAGGAAACTAAAAAAACAGGAGCGCTGACTTTTCGACAGTCTGTTAGTGCAATTAACTGCTGAGCAAGCCGTGTTATTTATCCAGTATTTATATGAAAAAATATCCAAAAGGCAAACAGCACACACAGCTGAATGTGAGTGACTGGATGAGCTCCGTGTTTGGAGCAGACAGTCAGCAGTCAGCTGTCAATCAAAGTGACATCGCTCTTCATGATGCACAATTTCAGATTTTAAATGAGTGTGTTATAAAAAATTTCACCCCCCATACACTTGTCATAAAGTAGAAAATCAGCTAAAGAGACTCGAGCCATGTTTTGTACCAGGCTGTAAAGTTTTCTTCTGCTGTAAGATTGGACATGAACCTGGGGTCAAATGTAATTGAAAGGTCGCGCCAGAGAATCGTGATCTTAATTTAAAAGATCGTGATTCACATTTTTGCCAGAATCGTGCAGCCCTAGTCTATAGAATGTTTAAAATATGTTTTAAGTATTAACGAAAACATCATCATTTATGTGTTTGTGATGCCTAATCCTTGTTCTTATCACTCTGGGCCTGTTACTACCATTCATCCAGACCATTGACCGTCCTCTATTTTCCAATAAGTCATTGATATGAAGCCAGGTTTGAAGCTGCATGAGACTTGGACAAAACAAGACACATTGCATCTGAAGGTTTTGCTCTTTCTTTGCTGTTCAAAGTAGTTTCTATTTATGGAAACAATCTGTGTCTGGTTACGCTGAGACTAACAAAACTAATAACTATTTATATATATATATATACATATGTATATAAGAAATGCATGGAAAGTCCCATGGCTACAATGTAAAATCTTACATATAGGAAATACATATATACAGTACTATATGTCTAAAAGGCATCATATAAACTGTTTTCAAACCATCTAATTTGCATTTAAATCTCTCCCTAGAGGACTGTTTAAAAGCCATATAAATGTGTCCTCGTTGGATGATGTCTGTCCCCTGAGCTGGAGGCCGACCAGGTTCACTCATGAATGAATGATGTCCATATTTTGACTTCAGTCAAGTCCAGGCTGTCTGAACTGTGTTGTGACTGCTGCACTCGTTTATTCTCCCTCAGTTGTTATAACAATAAAAATCTTTGTTACTCACCAGTGTTCCTCCAGCAGTACTCATAGAACATGTACTGTGATGTCGTTTGTCATGTTTCCAGTCAGGATGCTTTCTATCACTCTGTTAATCTTTGTAATCCAGCTCATAATGATAGTATCATCAGCCAACTAGTCAGGGTCGGGGACATGGAGGTGTCTGTCATCTGTCAGGGAGTTCAGGATCCAGTTCCTCAGGGTGGTGCTGTGAGCTGGACGAGCTTGGAAGGCACAGTGGTCACTGGTGTTGTCCTCTGGTCCAGGTGGAAGAAGGACGTGTGGAGAGGCTGGTGATGGCGTCATCCTGTTTTGTCAGTATGCAAATTGCAGTGAGTCAAAGAGAGAGGAAGTGAAGAGATAGAAGAATTGAGTCATGGCTCAAAGCACTTCATGATGTTGGGAGGTGAGTGCTGCTGGCCTAGAGTTGTTCAGGCAGACGGCTTTGAGAGAATGAAATAACATGCCTCACTTCCTTCACAATTAATTTATCTTTGAACAATTCTGAGATGCAGTCAACTCACGTATGTAAGTTTAATTTTAAAATCAAAGTTTTTTTCAGGTAATTGAATGTTAACTTTTAATTATGTTATTTTAAATACTTTCCTTAAAAAGCTGTCTTATGGACTTTTTTTAAAGAACGGCTGATTAACTCATTTGAAGGTCGTTCAAGGCCTGCCTGTCACTATCTGTCCTGTCTCAGGATATTAAGTAGTATAATGGAATATTTTTGTCTTTAAGTTTTAAGTCAAGTGAAAATCACAGGTCAATTACCCTCCTCAAAGAGACACCACCTAAATCCTGATTAACACACTAGCACTCATCCAAATGCTGTAAAGGAGGACACAACACAGTAAGTGCAGAGTAATTCATTGTCAAATAGCAGAAAACAATACAACAGCCACACGCTAAAAAGAGAACAGTGGTTTAAATAATGTACACCCACCTTCCCCAAACCCCTCACGTCTGACTCAGATCACATGATGACATGAGCAGACACACACACAAACACACACACATCTGAGCTTAACTTGTAGAAAACAATATACAGGTCTTCAAGCAGTCCAACATCAACTTCAAGCAGATCACATCCTTCCCCACAGTCTGAAATATTCCTCTCTCTCACACACACACACTCACATACACGCTCAAAGTGGCATCATCAACAAGTCATTCCATGTGCTCTATTGCTTTAAGCTGACTCATCTGCTGTTTGGTAAAAGCATGCAGAGCAGAAGCAATCCAATAACAGACAGTTGGTCTAAAAGAGTGACCCCTGCCATAGAAAAAAAAAAGCTCCATTGCGTACTTTCTGAAAATGTGTTACTTCATCTACAAACTACCTGAATGCACTAAGTTTTATATTACACACAAACTATGAAAAGCCTTCAGACTGAACTGTAAAATATGGAAGCCCACTTCTGCCAGCAAAAGAAAAAAAGATGAAATGGTAGGAATGAGAAATGACAAGTCAGAATTCTGAGACAAGAGATAATGATTTTTTTGGACTTGCAATTATGAAATAATAAATCATCTCTTAATAAAGTAAAAAATTGTATATGAATGTAAATTTTGACCTTGTAAATCTCAAAAATGGCCATTGCATAAATTTGGAGTTGGGTGGTCAAAATTAATGACGTATGTTATATTATAAGACAAATTCTGAGTCAAGTTATAACATAATACAAACAATCTGACTTTAAAATGTTTCTAGTTAAAACTGCTTGATAAATCTGAATTCTGTGCCCAGATTATAATCTAAAGTGACCTAGTTTGGTACAGGTTTCCAATTTTGACTCAGTAAGTCAAAACTTTAACTTTGACCTACTAAGACAAAATTATGAAATGAGACACATTTTTGTCAAAATCTAAAAGATGACATTTGATATTTAATTTCACTCATTCCTAATTTATCGTCTTTTCTTTATGGGGAGATGGGCTTTCATAGCTAGCAGAGCTATACCTCACGTGCCAGGACAACCATAAAAAAACAAACGTGTATGGTCCAGGCTACATTCACACAAACAGCATTTTGGAATTATTGTGGCAAAAAAAATTATTTTCTCCATGACTATATAAAACATTTACATTCATTTTAAATGACAGCATTTTGGATATCATGTTTGCTGGAAAAAGTTGAGCCCTGTGCTTCTGAATGTAAAAGGTAACTCCACACTGGAAGCACTGCTGCATCGTGGAGTTACTCTTTAAGATGTTGAGTGTCTCCTTTAAAAAACAAAACAAACACACACACTCAAGGTGACAACCTGACAAAAGTAATGCTATAAGTGTCAATCTATATCAACCTCAAACATCCTGACATGAGTTTTCAACCACCACACTATTACACATCAAATAGAGGGAAAAAACAGCAACAGAAAATCAAGTTTATCAACCCAACCAATCCAATGTCTTGTGAATGTAAATGCTAAATAAGAGGTGCTAATTAGCCATTAACGGACTGTTCCACCCCATTTACAGCCACAGTTTTAGCTACATGTCCAGGATCACGTGTGGCAATTTGTTATGAAACCATTTATTCCTAAAAAGTGTGTGAGATTCTCATTCACACTTAGACTGAAATTTGAAAAAAACTGAACTGCAACACATCTTTCCCTCAGCAGCATCTCCCTCCTGCCTTACTCTGAATAATTCAAATAACTGAACAGCTTTTATTAGGAAGGATTTTCAGCTCAGCTCAGTTTCTCTGCTGCGTTACAGCAGTAACAAGCTACTCAGACCAAGCTCAAATTAAACAGGGAGATACTGAGAGTCAATGAGTTCGATGTGAATTGCAGGTTGCACTGAGTTTAAACCACATATCTGCACTAAAGTCACCCTCCGTTCAACAGCTGCTCGGTCCACAACAGTTCCATTAGTTGAAGCTTGAATGGGATGTTTTGTCCCATGATGACCATGGGGCGGCTGTAGCTCAGGAGGTAGTGTGAGTCGTCCACTGATCACAGGGTTGGTGGTCCAGGTGTTGAAGTAGACAAGACACTGTATCGCACAATGATCCCGATGGTCGGGCTAGCATCCTGTGTGTTAGTTCGGTGCTGTCGGTGTGTGAGTGCGTGTGAGCATGAACATTGTGAAATGCTTTGGATAAAAGCACTATATAAATGTAGCCATTAGCATTTATAAGCTCTTCCACCCTGGTGACGACTCCAAGTCTGCAACATGTTCATAGCACTACAATAGTAAAATGTGGAGATTTGTGGGGAAAAAGGTTAAATTCTATTTTGAAATACCGCCTTCAATCCCCTGTCAAACTCATGTGTGGCCACAAGCGAACTTTTCCAGTCCAAAAAAAAATCACCAAATTCAAACACACAAACTAATGAGTTGGAGGCATAACTATACTCAGGTTGGATCAAGCATCATATAAGGTGCTAAGGACATTTGAACATGAGTGGGTCATCGTGAAAATGTAACAAGACTTGACAAAATGCACCATTTTCATATAGTCACGCTTTTCAACAAACATCTCTTGCAAATATCAATCTATAAAAGTACAATTTTAAGTTAGAAGAAGTGACATGAAGGAGAGATGAAGGAGAAACATCAGCTCAGTCTTTGGTTCGGTCATCTCATGAAGCCAGCAGCACTTCACTGAGCTCTTGTAGGAAACCACGAGAAACATTAGGACAGAATCCCTGAAGAGCACCTGATTCACTTCAAGTGGTGACTTACTGCAATGTTTCAGTTGATAAGTCAACATAAGAGGGTAGATGGGGTGGATGTCCTGGTTTGGAAGAGCCCTTGGTCGGTCCAACAGACTGATGCTGGTTTATAGAGAGGGAATGTAAATGATGCTGGTGTCAAGAGTAAAGACATCCAACTGCATCCACTGGTGTTTGAAAAGGCAAGTGGAGACAATCACAATCACTTTAATCCCAATGCGGAAGCGTCAGAGAAAGAAAAGACCTGCAGAAATGAAGGTAGCAGTTCCTATGTTGGAAAGCAATGGACGAAATTGAGCCCCTTTGTTATTCGCAGAGTCCAGTGTGACAAGAATCCTCATCACAGAAAGATGTCTCCCTTCAGGTTTCACTTTGCTCAGGCAAAAGGGGTTTGGACGACTCGTTCAGGTTTGACGGTGGTGTTGGTTAAAAACTGCTTTGAAGGTGTTCATCTCTTGCCTGACTTCATGTAGGACGGTATAGCTCCTCGAGCAGTCAGGCCTTCGAAGCGTTTGTAGGTGTAGTTGATGAAGACCCAGTCCTTGTTCTTCAGGTCCGCCTCGGTCTGGTTAGACACTGGAGCGACTGGAAAAGGAGCAGAAGGAGAAGAAGTTTGAATCATTCCAAGATCTGACAACACAGGTAGAAAATCTGAAAGAGGCAGCGTACCTGTTGGTGTGAGGATGTCTGAGTCAGGGAATTCATCAAAGTTTGATGTGTCGTCGATGCTTTTGATCTCTATGGGGATGGCAGCAGGTCTCTCTCTGGAACAGGACAATGAAGGTAAAAAGTCATCTGAGCTGAAGTGTTAGCCTGGCTTTTGTAAACCAGCTGCAAAGAACAAGGCATGGGATGTGCAGCCAGGCTTAAACTGGTGCTCAGATACTGTTCTGGTCAATGACCCAAACAACTTTTCATATGATATATTGTATAATCAGAAACCAGTCCCTTTCCTTATCTGGTCCATATTGTTTATTTTGCCTCAATCACCACTGATGACACTTATAATATCAATGAACTGACTTGACGAGCGCTTGCACAATCACCAAAGCCCACTGATTTGTAGCGTGGTGCATTCCATTAAGACGGTTTGATTGTGAACAGTCCCCACCTGATATGGTCGTAGTCAACCCCCTCAAAGAAAGGATTGGACTTGATGTCCTCCACACCTACAGCACCAATCCTGTGTTCCTCCTCACAGCAGAACCTGTTCACAACATGTGTTCACTTAATATCACTCACACAACAAAGCATTTTCTGTGCGACCAGATAACTTTGACAAGTTCAAACAAAACAAATCATTCATGGTCAAAACACAGAACAATCACTGATGATGCTGACTGACACGTTGTGTGTCTGTTATTAACGTGCAACTGAGAGTGATGGAAGATGAACAAAGGTGTGTTCGTGCCTGAGGATGAGATCTTTGGCCTTCTCTGATATAGGCACTTCTGGAGGAAAGGTCAGCGTCTCTCGCCAGTTCATCACTTTCCTGTATGTCTCCTGAGGAGTCTCTGAGCAGAATGGTGGATAACCTGCAGACAGTGAGGAAAAACACCAACCATCATTTAGACCACATGTGGTCTGATCTAAAACCCCTAAAGGTAAATAAAGTGGATACAGTTCCATCATGTCTGAGTCATTACCTATCAGCATCTCATACATGATGACACCCAGGCTCCACCAATCACAGAGCTTGTTGTATCCATTTTGCATGAAGACTTCTGGAGCGATGTAGTCTGGGGTTCCTACTGTGGAGAAAGCCTGACAGGGACCAGGAGAGTCAGAGGCTGTTTGATATTAAAAGATACAAGTGAAATCTAGAATGTGATGTGTTGAGGAGAAAAAAAACTTTATGAATTCAGAATAATATCCAAAAACACTTAAGGCCCCTAAAACTAATTTTCTTACTATGAGCAGTGATGTTGTACATGAGCACAGTTTTCTACCAAAGGTGAAACAGCTCTGGTTGTTTCAGGAGATTTTTGGATTTTTGTTCTTCTCTGTGCGTTTTCACTGGTTTGACGTGGGTGGGACTTAGTTGGGAAACGCCATGTCTGTCATGTATTTCTGTGCACCATTTATCTAGTAACATTTGAATTAAAATTTGAAAGATAAGGAGAAGTTAAACGAAGGAGAACTGGACTGCATTCAAAGATGACACTCAGCCAATATATTTACTGATATATCCTGCTTTTGTGCCATGTGACCAAAATGTCTTCAAACAGTAATCACATCTCTGTTGACCTACCAGCTGCCTCCTGTTCCTCTTCCAGGTCTCTGCTTTCCTCTTGGAGTTCATGTTCTGGAAGGCTGTGGAGACAGGACAGCTCCGTATTAAAAGCAAGCTGTGGCCCAACTGATGCATTAAACACTTAAATATTTCTCAACTACTGTGGAATCATTCCTGCTGTAATACAATGAGGGTGAGAAAGCTGTTTTAATGAAATGGGTCATAAAACTTAAACATGTTTGAGTGACTCAGGTTGCATGCACACAGTTGAAATAAATGGAAGGGGACTGACTTTGCTTACTGAGGTCACTGGGCAGGCTGTGGTTCAGGTTCTTGTAGAACTCAGTACGGTGAGCCCTTTTCAGTCCTGTGCACAGACCGAAATCAGACAGCTTCACATGACCCTGGAAACACAACACAGACCACTTTAAGTACTGAAGTCTGCAGCACACAGTCATCTTCAAATGATATGAGCTCATACTCAAACTAAGAACTTATGTGTTGGAAGCAAAGTGTAAAATACCATCAGTCTCCAGCTGAGCACATTATAGACATGATAGAGTAAAACATAGTGAAGCTCAGTGTAAGGGTAAGAAGAGGGTCCGTGCCGAGCTCCTGTGCAGCTTGTATGAGTCACTGGTCGAGACTTTCATAGCAAGTATTAGTATTCATCGAACTGACAGCGACCTCCCTGCTTTCTTCTGGTTCCCTTCCTTATTCTCTCAAAGGTCCAGTTGTATGACAGACAAGATGGAAACCAACACTGTCCATCAGCTTTACACAGCAATAAAAAAGGAGCACATGAAAAACTCCTACAGTCTGATGGAATTATTTCAGCACAACATTTTACTATGATTTAAATACTTCTGTCATCTGATTAAGATGGCATGATGCAATTTCAAATCATTGTCAAACTAAGTATCCCCACTTGGGGTCACAACAGCCAAGGTTAAGAAACTGCTCTAGTAAGAAAGCTGTAAGCTGATTTAAATGGCCACGATTATGATAGAAAAGGTGGTTAACCATGACTCACTCTGGAGTCCAGCAGCAGGTTATCTGGTTTGATGTCTCTGTGAATGAAGCCCAGCTGGTGGATGGAGTCAATGGCCAGCACCGTCTCTGCTATGTAGAACTGAGTAGCCTCTTCTGTCAGCGTGTCCTTCTTCATCAGAAGGGTCATCATATCTCCTGCACCACAACAGCAGACACCACAGTCAGACTGACACTCATCATGCCTAATCCTAACCCATGGTTTCATCCTGGTTACATTCTACTGCAGAAAAATAATAATCAAACACAATCATCAGGTCCTTTTCCTCCTGAATGTCTTTTCATTCAACAGAACCTGTGCTGTGTTCTCATGACAGAGTTCATGTTCAGATGCTGTGGAAATTCCAACACGAATGGGCGAAGGGAACAGTTTTGTGCTGCAGGATTCGAGGGTCATACCTCCAGGAAGGAACTCCATGATGAGGTAGAGGTTCATCTTATCCTGGAAGCTGTAGAACATTTTGACCACCCACAGGCTGTCGGCCTCCACCAGAATGTCCCGCTCAGCACGGATATGACCAACCTAGCAAACAGACAGGGAACACGAGTCAACACAAATGGCTTCCAAGATGTCTAATGGGTGCGACAGCAACATTCCAGTGTGTGCATTTTGCTGCCTCACCTGTTCTTTCTCCAGCATGTCGGCTTTGCGGAGGATCTTCATGGCATAGACATGACCTGTGTCTTTCTTCTGCACCAGACGAACCTAGAGGTACACACAATAATGCTCATACTAACCTGACAGAGGTGGATCACTGGGAAAGATTACACTTTTCAAAGTTGGGAAAAATGTCACATCAAATCGAATCCCTAAAAAAGTCCATGTTTGTTTCAACTGATACATTTTGGATGTTTGGAGACAGAGAACCCTTGCTACTATTGAAAAAAGTTACGCAAGAACAGACCTGGCACTATCTCGCTTCCTTATAGTAAGAGTGCTTTCTGGGTAAGCCACACAGTCACTGATGATAATGCATGTTCTCCCTGTGTGCACTGTGATTTCAGATTTTTGTTGTGTTGATTATCAGGATGAAGTACTGTAGTCTTTGCTTGAAAAACTGCACTCTTGAGATCACAGTGGTATACGAGAATCCTGTTCTAAGCATTTATGTAAAAGTTTTACCTCTCCAAAAGCTCCTCGGCCAATCACCTTCAGGGACTCAAAGTCCTCCAGACCTAGCCGAGTGCGTTTCAGACGGAGAAACTCTGTCTCTTTCCGTGCGTGCTGAGAACGCCGCATACGCTTCTGCAGAGCACACACAACAATTCTATGTGATGCACACTTTCTACTTATCATTCACAACTGTACTGTATTTCTAAATCAAAAAACAAAATTCACTATTACAAAGATCTTGTGATGGCAGTGCAGTAAAGTTCTCTCATATGTGAAAACTTGGGAGGATAATCATTATAAATGTTTAATGTTCACTCAGGAAATAACACTAAATAAATTCACCCATACTGCCACATAGCATGCTGGGAAAACGGGGGTGTGTATGTCACTCACCTCTTCATCAGCCAAGCCTTCCTGATCCATCACTTTCTCCAGCTTCTGCTGCCTGAAAAGACAATCTGACCATTAGCATTGCTTTATAGCTACAAAGTATGCACACACCCCACCACATCAGTTATATTGGTAATAAAGCAAAAACAATATCAAGAACAAGGTGCTTGCACACTTTACACTACATATCATCAGACATCAGTTACTCTGCATGTGACCAAACAGTTTCATATATAGTTCTTTACTGTTGGATCACAGGTCTGTTACAATCAAGTACATCAAAATGTATCCAAATTATTTACAATGTTGTCAATCCGAAACTCACAGGTATGAGGTACATAAGTAAAAGTAAAAAGATGACATAGAATACTTTAATTTCTTGACTGACTACATCACTAGAAAGCTAGTGTAGATTTTGAAAGATGCAAGAAGCAAGAACTGTGGGCTGTGGACTCTGCCCTGAAGTTGTGTTGCTGTCCACTCTGTGTGTGGAGGAACTCATTCCCGCCCTCATGCAAACAGGCAGCAGACTGGCTGTTGTACCTCATCTCTCTTTCCTCGTGCTGGGCGATGAGGTTACTATAGAAGTTCTCCAGGGTCACTTTGGCCATGGTGACCCGCTCCTTGGTGTGGTTACTCATGGAGGAGCACGAGCTTTGGCCAGTCATTGCCATGCTTTACCTGGAAAGACACACAGTCAACGAAGGGGAGCAAGGAGCATGCAATACTGTTCAATATATTCTGTCAGTCCATACTGCTGGAAATGCATATCCAATCAGACCGCTGCCACACAGTAGTAAAAGGTAGGACAGCATAATGGAGGGCTGACGTAAGCATCAAAAAGTCTGCTCTACTAAAACACACCTTGTTGTTATGCTTAAGTCAGACATAACAACACTGAACAGAGCTCTAAAAAATTGGAACTATGAAAGGAGATGAATGCTGGCCCACAAAAAGGGGAAGGAAAGCCGCTGGTTCTGCTGTCTGAGCAGAGCAATGTTGATAACATTGTGAAAATGCAGTTAGAAAGAAAAGATGAGGAAATCTGATTTGTGCAAGCACTAATCTTTCTGTGAGGAAATCAACACGTTTCTAGACTTAACACTTACTTAAGGGTAGTGAAACAACGTCATCATAACACAAAATCCTTCAGAGAAATGTACTGTCTCACTTCAGTAATTAGTATACTGTTAATATTACAATGGTGCTTTGCAATGATCAGAAAAAGAAAACAACTGTACAGTTAATTTGACATGTTGCTGGTGGGAGAGTCATGTTTGAGTACAGAGCCAACACAGCGATAGTGACAGAGACAGCGTGTAATCAATCTGTCACAGCTATTTGACTAACAAAGACAAAGTAACTGCTGGAAGGTATTGCGACATACTTCGCAACCAAAAGCATTACAAGCAAAGTTTTTGGCAATACTAAACCAATATACCAATAGAACAGAAACGGGATAATTGGAATGGACATAGTGCAGGGATAATTGTCATTGAGTAATGATTTTATTCATGCAGTTGACAAAGATAAAAAAAATTGTGAAGGAGACGGCTGATCTGATGAGAAATCATTAATGCAGCTGGCATCGCTTCCTGGTTCATTAAACTGATTTTATTTGTGTTGAAGAGATGATAATTCAGATTTATGACAGTGCTGTTAAGACAGTAGGACAGGATGTGCATTTAATCTCCTCTGTGTATTAAAAGATTATTTTTTCTATTCAACACTCACAGGCCTACGTTGAAAACTTGAGGACAAATTTAGTTAATGGGAAGTTGTTCAAAAATCTGTGGTGATCAGAAACTGGTACGCATAAATTACAAATCTTGAAGTTAATTGTTGTAATTGTAATGTTTCATGTTTTACTGACCTAAGTTAAGTATGATACAAACAGTTCAAGAAGCCCACAACCACAACCTTTTTTGGCCTGAAAATACTCTGAGAATGACATGAATCTAAGCTGTAACAACTACATGTTAAAGGGATCGGGATGTTTGTGACAACCTATAACAGAAACTTAGTATTGATGAGAACATGCGTCTCGCGTGACGTGTAATGTGGCCTTAATGCAATGTAAACGAGAGCTGTGACCCCCTCCATAAAAACACAGACTAGACTTATAGTTATGGTGGATATTCACACGTTTATTATTCAAACGTGAATGGTGTGATTGAGCTAGGTTTGTTCAGCTCTTGTGAAAAACAGACTGAACAGCCAGTGTCAACAACACGTCGGTTAAGTTAGCCACCAAAGTTGTTTCGGTTGCAACGCAGCCATAAACTACTCAAAGAGAAACTTAAGGGATAATGAGGAGGGAGTAATTTTACTCAAGACGTAACCTACTTTAACGTTACTTTCAGTAAAAGTTTGAAATTTTAAGTTGGCTTAGTTTTCGTTAACCTATAGCTCCATAAACAAATGCTTTGACCTGCTAACATTAGTTAGCTAGCAAGTTAGCTATTAAAGTTCCTGGCTGCGTCAAGTCAGACAGAAAGTGTGACCAAGGCGGAATACTTCCTTCAAAATAAAACTCAAACGTTTCCTGGAAAGACAATTATGTCCCCTGTTCCTCATTCTGAATGTTATTTTGACAGCTTTCGCCGGAAAACCTGGACCTCCACTGTCACGAACTTGACAACTTGAAGTTACCCAAAGCGAACAGCTAAGGGAAAGTTAGCTAGTAAACGTTAGCTACTTAAGAGCTAAAATAGCTCGAGTCGTTTGTTTTGAAGGAGAACACCGTAAAACAGGGGACGTTCACAGTTCATTGAGTAGGATGATCAACTAAAGGAAACGTTCAATATATTGTCGCCTGGTTCTTTCATTCTGTATTTTTATAGTTGGTCTTTGTTCGCTTACCTTGTCGAAGGTGCGGTGTCTGCTGTCTCTTCCTCTGCTTTGACAAAGGTTGCGTCACCATAAATCTGAGCTCAACATGACACCTAGTGGCCAAACGTGTCTCCTGCTTCTTCTTCTTCTTCCTCCCCACTGTGACATATTTCCGGTAATTGCCACAGTTAAGACCACAAGCGAGAAGTTTAGTTCACTCTTCATTTGTTTTCCTCCAGACTCTGTTCTACCCATCTGATTTTTAAAGTCTAATATTACTTTTATTATAATCATTTTTATTAATGTTTTGATTAACTCTTTGCCAATTTGCTTTTTGGCTTCCAGGGATGCCTGAATGTGCACCTGGTCACATAGATTCACCACTGCAGTCTGTAGCATCTGGTTGTAGATCCTTTTAACCATTTGTAAATAGTTCATATACGTATGGTTCCCACAACTATAGTTTTCACTAATAGCCACACAGGTCTAACAGGTTATACCACAGTTGGGCAAAATTGTTTATCAAGAGCTCCTTTGTCTTTTGTTGCTATGATCCCCAGTTCAACCAAATCCTTTAGGTGTTCTTGTTTCCTTCTTCCAGCATGTCTGCAAGTTGCCCTAACCCTAAAACCAAGTCCTAACCCTTGAATAACAGTCTGGGGATATAAAAACAAGTACACACACACAAGTACCACATCATGTTTCTGTCAGAGGACAATTTACGATTTTATGGCAACAGGTGCATATACACAGCTCAATTTGCCAGGTTTTCAGACACCAGTCTCTGAGTTTTCTGCCTCCACCAAATACAATGGAGGTGAATGGAGGTTTGTTTGTGGTGCTTACAGCATTGAAAAACATTCTACAGCAGCATCTCTTTCAAGAATCTGTCCTTGTTGCCGTAGATGATCACATGCCTTAAATGATTTTGATAACGACCATTCTTCAGCAGAAAGGAGTTCTACTGAAAACGTCCCACATCTTATTATACATCTTTTGAGAAAGAACTGCTGTGGTAAATATTCCATATTTCTGTTCATGGAAAGGAAGGTTTTAGCTATTTGTCAGTCACAGAAACAAAAATGAAAGAGATAAACAGACAAATACACAGATAGAAAACCAACAAACACAAACGTTGCCTAATTATCACTTGATGTACATGGAGTTAAAAAAGTAGTCTTTATTTGAAATGATTTTCCTGCTCATCAGCAACAGACTGGGCCACAGGCTGAGAACCAACATGTGGAACTGGAGTCTCTCATTCTGCCAGTGTTTCACAGAGTAGCAGCAACATACAGCCATACAGTAATTCACACATTAGTACATAATTATTATGAACCAAACTGACACAGGAAATAAAACACACAGTGCTACATTCACATCTTTTCCTATGTACTCCTTTATATACACCCGGGGTCCCAAGCTTAGAGCTAGTGTTTCTTTGTCTTCTCCCTTTTCTTCTTCTCTTGATATTCAACAATCTTTTTGTGAAATATTCCTGCAGGACAAAGGAAAGGATATTGAATAAGTGTACTGTAA
Organism: Centropyge bicolor; assembly: GCA_037975185.1. Classification (NCBI taxonomy): domain Eukaryota; kingdom Metazoa; phylum Chordata; class Actinopteri; family Pomacanthidae; genus Centropyge; species Centropyge bicolor. The sequence continues at coordinate 5,510,264 of JBBMOC010000011.1, read as the reverse complement.
AACAAAACATTAAGTTGTTTCAAAATTGGTTCAAGTTACAAGACTCAGGAACTAATGACAATAAAATTTAAGGTGACCAGACTTGAAACTTCCAAACTCAACTAAATACAGTTAATGATACAGTTAATGAGTAACTAAATGTATAATCAGTGTTTTTAGATATACATTGTAAAAGTTAGTTTTGAAAGTTAGGATTTTTACCGTTCCCAGGTGTCTTAGCCATATGTGTGCTAACAAACCACATTCCAGCTGTAATTGCTTAATGCTAACAAAGAGCAGCAACCTTTAATAGCTAGGATGTGTTTTGTCTAATGAGTCTAATGAAAGTCTGATCTGAGTCTAATTCCTTACAGATGCTAATTGTATTCCTGTGTTTTGGTGTTGTGTGTAACTACGTGAGAAGCTCAAAAGAGATACCATCTGTCCATTTATTGAGATTTCAAGTCTTAGGTAAGGACTGGAATAATGATGTGCTGAGTAGCCAGTGAGTCAATATTAGCTCATCTCAGATAAACATTTGTTTGATTATGTTGGATGACACGTGAGGAGACAGTACTAGCAAAGCTTCTGTTTGTCTGAGGTCATTTAGAATCATTTCACAATTATAAAGTTATTCCAAAAGAGAGTCCTCACATGTTGTTTTTTACACCATAAAATGTCCATCTCTCTACACGTCTTGGACACAATTCTTTAATCAGCACGTTTAAGGAACCCTGTTAGACATTTATTTAATAGAATAAGCATTAGCTGATCCATCAAATTTGCAAAACTGTCCAATATTAATATCTGCAACAGTGTCAAATGTCAGTAGGGATGATGTACCTCGGCTGGCACTGGTCTTTGCTAGTTATTTTTAAACCAGAAAAACATGGTGGGTGCTCTGGAACACTCTTCTCTCACTCTCTACGACTGCATGCTAACTGTATAGAGTGTATATTATATACTAATATTTACTGTATAGAATACTGTTTGCTGTTATGATACAAGAAACAAGCATATTTAACTTTTTTTTTTTTTTTTACTAACTAGTGGAACAACACTGGAGTTTTTTTTGAGTGTGTGCTGTGCTCCCAGTCTTCACCTTGCTGTGGTCCAGACTGCTGCTGCTCCACCTCCTGGATAAACAGGTCAAACATCTGTGTCTGGATGAACTTCTTGACAAAGTGTCGAGTGGTCTTGGATTCTATGGCCTTATAGAAACTTCTCTTCTCAAACACCCCCTGCTCTCCTGCACCACTATATTTCACATATGAGGCATAATGGCCGACTGTTTTCACAAAGAAATGCAGGAAGGCTTCTGACACCACCCGGTTCAGCTCCTCCACCGCTGAAAGAAAGAGAACAGAGAAATTCGTGATAACAGAACCAGATTTCTGTTCTCAACTGACACACCTGTGTTAACTTCGGTCACAGTTTACTCACATGGTGCTTTTTGTCTGTTACTTAGTGCCTCAAGTATTTCAGTTTTGAGCTTCGGTGGCAGTATAGAGCTTTCATCACCAATCTGGAAAAGGAAGATTTTACAATTTGTGCAAATGCAAATATTTCAACTTTGATATGATAGTTATTTCACAATTATAACCGATAACCAAAGGATTATTTACTCAAACACTTCTGTTGATACAACACTTACTGAAACAATGAAGGTCTCCTTTTTATCCTCAGACAAATCGACCACCAGCAGCTGTGTTACAGAAAGAACAAAAGGACAGAGTAAGGATGCAACTCCAGTGCGCTTTTAAAGATGCTTAGTGGTGTTCTCCATTATAACTCACATCACCCTGGTCGGTGACCAGGTCCAACAGGCGTTTCTGGACTCCCAGCAGGTAGGGGGTCGGCGCCATCACTACATCAATCAGGATCTCTGGAACAATGGAGATGAAGGTGTGCTGCCAGGTGAAGGGGTAAAGGAGGGCTGCTACTGCATGAATGACTTGGGATAATGTGCTGCAGAGAGACCAGTGAGCTCACATCAGAATTATGATTACAAACAAACTGTCCATGTTTAGTTAAGTTTACTGTCAATTTATCTGAACTCTTCCTGTAGCGGATTATTAGTGAGATGAACAACCAAGTTAGAATGTTAAACATTCAGGCATTACTCATATAGGGGCAGGTGGAGAGGGACAGAAAAGGCAGAGAGAGAGAGAGGGGAATAATATGTAGAAAATGACCCAGGCTGAAACATGACCTGGGCTGCTGCAGTAAGGACTGATCCTTGACACTTGGTATGTGTGATACCAGGTGAGCTGCTGGGACGCACCGATATATGAGTCTTTTCTTCCATCAGCTGTAGGGGTGGTACACTGTGACCCCTGGTTACTCGCCTCTTTTTGCAGTCACTTTGATCTTAACCTGTGTACCTTCCTCTATAGATGACTCATTTATTCAGTGTTGTATGCCTTGTTGTATGTGTTGTGTAAACTGTGTAGTGTATGGATGAGTGTGTAATACCCCAGTTCATCAGCAATGAAAATGATCCTTCTCTCCAGGACAGCGGCAGCAAACACTACTAACACCTCCTCGTCTGTCAGGCAGTCGAAGAGCGTGCCAAAGTTTACGTGTTCCAGCCAGGAATCCAGCGGCCGGGTCAGTCTGATGATCTGGTAGAAAGTCACAACTGTCAAGAATTTGTCAACAGTAGTACTAACATGTCATCACTCAACTTACAAGTCCAATACTTTCAATTTTACCACATCAATGTCACTGTCTGAAGGCATAAAAGCCTTTTCATGACTTATTCCTTTCACTTTCCTTATTGTACATATTGAGAACAGCACCCTCAGTCCCATTATGAACATGAGTTTTTACATAGCCAGGGAACCAGGTCTCTGTCCCTCCCTCACCCTGAGGGCTGGTCACAGAAACTGTAGCACAAACAATGGCCAGCATCAGTGAATACTTGAGATGACTGTGAGCTGTTGAAACACGGTGAGTGGCCTGATGGGAGAAGTGTGGGAATGGTTGGGTAATGCAGGACAGGTTCAGGCACAACTCCAGACTAACACACCCACCAGGAAGATCTCACTATATAAAGTCACTGGGTTACAATGCACAATGCTGTGTGGGAGCAATGTTTTTAATTCTTTCAGCCTGTTTACTACATTCTATTTCACAATTTTTCAGAGAAATGACACAACTGCCTCTGCATTCATGTTTATCAGTTCTGAAGAACTGTGAACTTTCTGACCATCTCCACAGTCCTGTGGAACTTGTAGGCTGTCCTGCGTACTATAATGACTGGCCTTCTGCGCAATGTTCTCCTCTTGTGTCAGGGGATGTAGTCAGAGGGTATTTCCTTAATACAGAATGGCTGAATTCCCAGCTGATAGATGTTGGGAAATCCTCTAGATTACGGTTGAGGGAAGTTCTGCTTGCTCTCATCATTTTAGGCTGTTGAATCTCCGTCATCCTTTCTAGAATATCACTGAGCCAAACTTATGAGATCTTTAAGATCTTTTACAACCTTTAAATTTCAAGCTGAAATTGAAAGGAAACTGTGGCTTGCTACAACCTGGGTTGTTTTTTATCAGCAGCCTGTTAATTTGAAGACTCTTAAAAACTTTATACTGTAACAATAATTCAATAATATAACTCAGTAATTTAATGCAACCTGAAGCCAGGGACATGAAATGGATGGATGTATTAAGCATTAAAAAATGAAGTTAATTTATGTTTTTGCTAAATTTAACACTTGTTCACTGTGAAGTGATGAGCTAGCTCCTGTAACTCGCAGCAGTGACAGATGAAGATGACCTGACTAAAAATAGGTCAAAGGGGGCAAGAAACATGAGCTGTCAGATGATAAGACAGACTGGAAACAAGCCACAAGTGCACAAGAAAAAACTGTGTGCACACAAAAGTAAGTATGGTTAAAGTTGATGCTAGAAGTTGGTCGAAATACAGTGATGGATGTTTACAACAAACAGTTTGGGTGAAAGTTTTACTGTTCACCTTAATTTTCTCTTTCTCTTGTCTAACTTGGAGCTTTGTTCCAACCTTTCTCATCATCTGACTGCTCATTGCTGGACTTCAGTTTAGAGATTGTGTCACACTCTGAGATTTCAGCAAATAACTTTGTGAGAACAAAGTAATTTTAGAATCAATATTCAGAGCAAAAATAAAATCATGGCTGTCCTTTGAACTAATTTGGATTCTTTATCTGGGTTTGATGCCAAACAAAAACGAAGTGTGAAATATAACTGGACTACTTATGTAAATGTGCTGAGTAAAGCTGACTGGATGCATGACATTGTACATTCTGCTCTCTGTATAAAAGATAAGAATGTGCAGCTCATCTAATGAATCTTCAGTCAACCTAAGCTATTCTGAATCTTTAAAATTAAACTCACAAAAATAGATTAGTCTGTGGATCTGCAGAGTTCTGTTTGTTAAGCAACACTGAAAAAAAAGACTTTGGACCTTTTGACTTTTAATATCTATAACATCAAACTTTAAGTGGACTCCTATGAGCAGAAGGCGGGGTTTGGTCTGACCTCAGTGCCCGACTCAGGAATGAAGCTCTTAATCTCCACTGTGTTTCCCGGAGCTGGGAATGGAGCCTCCCTCAGCTTCTGCATGAATGGGTAGATCATGGCCATGGAGATCTGCCGCCTCTTCTCCACCTCGTCAAATATCTGCACACATGCAAGAGAACACACAGTCATAAAATGGTACCAATAAATGCTGATAAAAACCCAACTCATTCTTTATAAATTAAGCTTTTTAAAAGGGTAAAATTTGTATTGCTTGCTGTATTCTAGAAAGATACAGTGGAGTCTCTTAAGCAGTGGAGTAATGAGGTCTGTTTTTAAATTTTTGACAAAAGCTCATTAAAAAAAAAAAAACAGTTTTCAAATAAGGCTGTGTAAAAACAGTAAGAGGGTGTAGGATTACCAGCACTACAAAAATTCAGCAAATTAAGGTTGTTAAGGTCCATCATTAGAGCAACAGATTCATGTCATACTAACCAATCTAGTGAGACTACTTTCCATCCTTCTAGTCCTTAACCATCTTTCTGAGTTAGAAAAGGTTCGACTTTAGCTCGTGTTTTTCCAGATGAAGAAATGTTGGCTTGCTTTATTGTCATCAAAAATGCCACAGATGTCAGTTGTGAAGTCTGACCTTTGGTACAGAATGCCACTATTGTAACTCAAAGTATGTTGTGCTCATAGCAAGAGCATAGCAAAGCATTTTAATTAGTCAGTTTACTGCTCAATTATATTGTTAACAACAATAAAAGCATGAAGGTAATCGTCCACATTTCCAGGAATTAAAATCTGCTGGGGAAACGCTAAACAATTTATTCTTATATTTACTGACATGTAATTGTCAAACTTAAATACACTGAATCTAAAAATAACAGAACCAGTCTATTTAATATTATTCACCTTAAGTTAGGTTTTAATTGTAGAATAAAAACTTTGCCCAGGTTACTAAAACCCTTCAGTGTTGTCTGTTTGCTACTGTACAGCCCTAATTCACAGAATCCTTTATTCTGCATTTAGAGTCAGTGACACACATCATTAAACAAACAGAAAAACACCTGACACAGGTGTGTCTCCTAGTTAATAATAAACAGGTGACACACCCTTGACAGACTTATTGTTCCGTCAATGTCAGGCGACCACAGAGCTCCTATTACATACAACACTGACTCCACAAAAGATGCAACGCTGTGTAAAAACAAAAATGAAGCAGATTGTGATTGTTTGCTCATCCTTTTGGACAAAAATTCATTTGAAAACAAAGACAATATATTTAATGTTTGACCCCATCAACCTCCTTACATCATGTTATAATTTGGTTCAGAAGTTCAAGGCTGTAATGAATTTATTTCTCTGTCTGGGGCCTATCTGTTGAAAGGATTTAATCTATACAGATTACTGGGTTCCCTGTTTGTGACACTTATTCGAGCGGCTAAAAGGGAGGATTGCTATCTGACAGTGAATGCACTGATAATGCATAGAGATCCATGTCAGTATTGCACAGTCAACTGCACTAGACCCAAGATCTGAGGATGATGTGAATCTCCTCTCTCCCCTCTGAACCTAACTATGAGCAGGCTTCAGGCCCAGGAGAGATACACTGCCTCCCTGCCACTTGAGTGAGGGTTGGTGTGATACATGGGGAGACTGACAAAACTCAGGGTTGTTGCCCTCTGGGTCGATGACATCAGGTTCAATTCGTGTTTGTCCATTCAGATCTCCAGTTAGAAACACATTTCCTTAGGCCTGGAAATATGTGGTTTCTGAATGCACAGTTTCAAAAATGTCTTCTAAATAAGGAGAATTTACTGTGTTTTTAAACAGCACAGAGAGATCCCCATCACATATGTCCAGGCCGTGATCTAATCTTTACCAAATGTGTAATTTACCCTGTTTTACTGCTGACAACTAGCGGCAAAGATCTCCACATGAAGATGAACCTCACCTTGGAGAAGAGGCCGAAACAAGCCAGAGTACTGATGATACAGTAAGCCTCAGGTGGCCGAGCTCCTTTTCCTCCAGGCTGCAGATTGGAGAGTGAAAGGAGAGAATATTTAATTAGAAAATGTGTTTTAACTGACGGCATAATGAGGATATCTGCAGCCTAAACACTGACCAGTAACCTCCTGCAGTATCCGTTTCTTCTGCTGCCATCAATCTCAGTTAGAACAAAGGAGAAGGTCTCACTGGAAACAGGCAAATAAAACTCAGAACAAGGGATGTGCATTGATGTACAGTAAACTGAACCAGGAATACAGGAACCATGAAACATGATCAAAGTGATAAAAAGGGAGGGGACAGAGGAGCAGTTGTACCTGTGGTATTCTGTCAAAGGAGCCCAGTTGATGCCCTCTGGGAAACAAAAGAGAGTGATTGCCTTTAATGTCTTTTCCTCTTCTTCCTTCTGAAATCTTGCCATCCCATCTCTCTGAAAGTAAACAAACACACACATCTCTTTTTAATCATTAACCACTGCATTGCATCGGCAGAAACAATGCACACCTTTAAGTACTGCAACCCAGGATGCAAATTCTCAGGTTCTGCTACAGTGTTATCCATGGAGATATGAAATTCTGAGGTTTGTTGTAGTTTAAATGCCTTTTAATACAATACAATACAGTGTGTATTGGATAGAGAAACTGTAATCTCTCACTCAGGCAACGAACACTTCAGGTTTACTTGGTTTGGCTGAACTCCTGAAGACAAGTTTGCAGTGTGCCATCAAACTGACCTTGGGAAACTGGTAGGTGATCTGAGGTTCATAGCTGCTGCCGTCCTTGGCCTTCTTGAGACTGACCACCACCAGATACTCAAAGAAGTACTGACCACTGACGTAGCGATGCTGCCTGGATGCCTCATCTGCCACCGCCGTGCTCGTTGACTCTATAGGCTCAGGGTCTTTGACTCCTACACAGAAATGTAGAAATACATTGTGCTTTAGCAGTGACATGCAGTGACCCCTGTGATCCCTTTGGAAATGTTCACAGGTCTCATTAGATCAGCAGTAGGCCCCTGACCTCTGATGACTCATATCACACAGCACAACACAGTTTGTAGGTATGTTACATTATAGTTCGTAAAATGAAACTCATATATGGAAAGTAATATGTTTCATATCCCAACTGATGTTTATGCTGTTTGTGAAAAACTGGTGGGAGAATTCAACTGACTGTTTGAATATAGTTTTTATACTTGTCCTCTCTTTGGATGGAATACATTATTCTACTGATAGAATTTATATAATTATAGTGTCTGCAACAAATGTTTGCCCACAGATGTTGGCCCTGACACCTCTGCAAATCCATCTCTCCTGTTGACTGTGCTGCTCTGTTTAGAGTCCATTATTCAGACTTACACAAAGAGCCAAGCTTCACCCGGTCTCCTTCACAGGATGCCAGCTTGCTCATGTGTTCTCTGCCACATTCCTCCCTTTTTGTCTACAATAAAAGCACCCCAGCAAGGAGTTCTCAGGCTGGCAATATTGTTTCTGTGTGTGTTTTATTTAGGCGTGTTGGTGCAAAACCTACCACACTCAAATGTGTAAATATTCTTAGTCGGTCTATGAGCAGTTGAGGATCATGCTTTACAAAGGCTTTGGGGTATGTGGAGATATGTTCCAGGTGAAAAACATGTTGTTTTGAAGTGACTTGAAATGAATCTATGAAGTTGGCATCATCTTACAGTTAACCAGCTGTTTCAGGCATCTACTTTCTGTGTTTATTTTTGATCACATTCAGAGACAAGTGTTCAAAATGATTCATGTAAAAGCTAAACCTGAACAACAACAACAGAGGTGGCAAGTTAGTACAAACCATAGAGCCACAACAGCTACATTTCTGGGTACAATACCAGTTTGAAATAAACCAGAATTTAGATTTAAATCCCCTAGATCAAGGGTTTTCAAGGTGTGACACAATCACACCTGAGACAAGTGAGCCTCAGTTATGTTAAAAAAAATATTGATAACTTTTCAGTCTTATTATTATTCTGTCTTACTTAATCATGTATATTTTGGTAAAAATGTTTGGCTTTATTAGCTTACATTTCAAAAGACTGAAACCATTAAAGTATGCTGAATTAACTATAAGCAGTTCCTGTTTGCAATGTACCCATGAGGGTAAAGACAACTATCAGTGGATTAATTTGATATGGAAGAAAAATTCCCCACATTCTGAACTTATGAGGAGCATTGACATCGGAGATATTAATATCAAATCTTCAGGACTTTGAAATACCTTAATATCCTCCATAAGTTGTGTGTCGCTGCTGCTCCAACTGCTGAGCATGTTGGTGTGTGGCCAAACCAGCGGCCAAACTACAACAACTTCCTGTTGTATTCAGAACACCTGCATGTATGTCACCCTTTCACCAACTCCCCCTGGGTAGGTGACTTACAGTTTGAAAACCTCTGTACAGACTGAAGTAAAGCTGATTGAACCAATGCTTTCTGTGACCTGACAGCAAAGAATAGATGCAATTAACTGAAACGAGGAGCCGTGTTAGCCAAATGGAGAGGACCTAGTGTCTGCAGCAGTACTCTGATCACAGCTGCCTACAGCAGGTCAAAAAGGTCTGATAAGTATGAGTGCAGGACAGCAATTCTACAGCCCCTTTCAATAAAAAAAATATCTGAAGTTGTGTAGCCCCTAATCACAACATGACCACCTCTTTTCACAAGGTTTACAGTGAATAATTAAAATAACAGTGAATAAGAAATAGTGATTATTAGAGCTACTTGTGAAAAAAGGGAAAACATTTTCTTTCCCATGCTAATGTCATGTAATACTCACGATCTCTTTTGCCTCTGCGGAAGGAGGACCACATGGCACTAAGCCTCTTGAGGGCCCCTTGTCGTCCACCTTCATCTTCACCTGATGGGTTGGCTGATGGAGAAACAAAACCAGCAGTTGCTCAATACTGAAACGGTCACACAACAACATCTACTTCCTCTGCTAGTTTAAAGGCCCTGCATATTCACACAAGTGTTGGTGTCACATTTTGGCTGATTAGACCTCTGCTGACACTAGTACACTCGACATGCATACTGAGCACACAGATCACACATAGTTAAGAGGATTATGCTGCAGAAATGAAGTCTACAAATGTTTTGATATATTTTCTGCATTTTTTGCGTTTGGAATCTATTTTAACAGCTGCTCCTCTGCAAAAGAGAAAGCTATAGACTTTAGAGTCACCTTTCAAGCCCACAGGCATAGGGTTTTAATACTTGAAGTAATAGTCCCCCAAAACTCTGTCCTCCAAGACTGGTTAGACATAAAATGAAGAATTCCAAATACAAAACCTTTATTTGACTTTCAAAAATAGTATGGTCCAAGAAAAACTTTTCATTACAGTCAAAATAAAAGTGTAGAGTGGACAGTCATTGTTACTCCAGCTACTGTACTTACCGTGTTTCCCAGTGACATCAGAGATGATGTTACCTTTGGGCTGCTCACCTAGACAACACAGGGAAAAGGAGGTTGAATAAACAGTTCTGAAACCACATTTGCTACATGCTGTTTTCTACATCACTTATAAAATACTCATTTCATGTTCTGTTTGCATCCACTTGTAATTTCAACCAAAGTTGCAACTTTGGTTGGCTCTGAAAGCAAGGCTGATTTTGACAAGGCAGACTTGAATGAGCCTGAAAAGCTGAACCAGCACTCACTGCTGACGACATCAGACGAAGTCATGTCTGGTCTAACGACTGCTGAAATATGTGTGTTTTTCTGCCATCAATGTGAAGAACCAATTTTACAAGATGTATAAAATGCAACATGACATTGAATGACTGTGAAGAATGAAACAAGACCCCAGCCACGTAATTTACTGTCTAGCAACAACACACAAGTTAATTTGCATTTTGTCAGTGGGAGTTTGCACTTTGATTTGTAAAGGCTTGCTGTTAAATTTCAATAATTCATTTAGTTTATTGGAAATGGTGTAAATGGTGCAGTGGCCATGAGTCAAATGTACTTATTAGCTTTGAGGAGTCAAATAGTCTAACGCAAATGTTTGCAGGGCATTATGTGCTGAAATAAACTGTGCTAAATGTCACATGTGTTTCAGTCCAGCAGACTGATGGTAGCACTGGTGAGGTCTGAGGTGAAGCTAAGCCTGATGATTAGGTTGACCAGGACCAGACTTGTCTGAACTTAGATCAGACTCAGATAAAGCTGCTTTATGAGTTTCCTTTATACAGACTTGATTTACTGAAGTACATTTGGCATACTTAGGTAATCCTGCTTTCTGAAACAATCGTCAGATACACCAACACCAGACCAACTCTCCAGACAGAGAAACATCAATGTGGATTATACTGTTTATCTCACACATATTGTGCCGCCCTAGGACAGAATAAACAAGGTAACATTCTGATCATGTCTGTATATGTAGATGTTTTAATAACCAATGCATAACTTCTCAGTATGACTCTGGTTGTTGGAGAGCATATGATCTTTATTTTAGTAGATTAAACCAGACAGAGCGTCACAGTGTAAATAACAGTGCAGTCTTTTTTAGATGGACTGGCAAATTACAATGTATTAGAGCAACCATCATTAACATCTCCCTGTTACCAAACAACACAGGGTTTGCAACACAGGTCACTTTTCTCATAAATCTTCTGTGTATACTGCAGCACTGACGGTATGCTGAATCATTTGTTTACTTCAGACTCTGAGGAAATGAATTTTATTCTTGTGCAGCATTCAGGTCATGTGGAGAACCAGCTGTCTACAGAAGACAATGTTGATCTCATCTTTTAAATAGTATATAAACAGCATTGCAAAAAGCTGATGCATACTAGTCAAAATTTACAATTCATATCATTTGACTGTGTTGAAGTTTTATGGTGTGCATTGCTGTGTGTGATGTTTAATGTGCGTTGGGTGCATGAGTCACTGATTCAACTGATTCAACATTTTACTCATGTGTTATAGAAATAAGGTTGCCATTGCCACCGGGCTTCAATGTGTAACTATTTTAGGGAAATAATCTACATCTTAACTTTGAGACAGTAGAGTTAGAGTAATGGACTAATTTCTCTGACTTACGACAAACGAATAAGGCAAGAATTCAAGTCCAGTGTATGATGTGAATTTGTTAAACAAAGAGCAAGTAACTCCTAAAATCTTACAGCAGAAAAAGAAGGAAAAGTAAAAGAGAGAGAAAAAAGTGTGAAAGAGAAAGACAGCAATACCTTGCAGGAAATTGGCAACAAGTAAAAGTGAAAGTCACAAATTGGAATATTACTTAGACAGTATCTCACAGGAGGTTAAGTCAATATCTAAAGTAAAAGTAAGTTGCAAATTTCCCCACTGATACAGGAATATCTCAGTAGTTATTCAAACAAAAATGTTCTGAGACCCAGTTTCTTTTACACTGAAATGTATTCATTAATCTCACTTGATTGTTTGCAGACAGAACAGTTCAAATCAAGAGCACACAGTCATTGATCACAACATGTAAGCACCTAAAGGCCTGTATTATTCAATTCATCATGTAGCAGGGAATGATGGTAGTGGGGGGACATTTTACTGACTCTCGGTTTTCCTTTCACATAGTGAACTTAAAATCAATGGAATAAAAAATACTAATTTAGTAAATATATAATTAATAACAAAAAATATTTGGGTGCAGTAACAAAAGATAACAAAAATGTAAACCCACACCATTGGCTGCAACAAGTCTATCTCTGGAACTACTTTCTACCAAAGAAATAGTCCCTAGGAAGGCAGTCTGCCTGTATGTGACTCACAAGAAACAACTCTGAATTCATGCATGCATAAGAGAAAATTAGAAATGTGACAAAATTGATTTAAAAAATTGCTACAAATTCTCTTTAATCACTAGTAGTTTCCACCTGAGAATGAATCTGTTCCAACAAGTGCTTCTTGCATTAGGTCCTATTTGCAAAATGACACCTTGTTGTTGAATATAATTTTGCTTTGAAGAGCACAAACAAACCACTTCTATTGTATGGGGATGGAGGCAGAATTTTAAAGGTGGATATTACAAAACCTGGGCACAAAAAACACAAACTATAAATGTATATTGTTACTTGCGTGAAGTGAACCTATAATACTTAAAGTGTGCAAAACAAATAATTGTCTTGACAAAAGATAATGAATCATCCTGTGTCTGCTAAAGCTAAGATTGTCACACAGAAACTGGAAGATAAAACTGGTAGCACCTGACTAAAAACTGCATTCTTGGTGTTTTTTTTGTTTGTCACTGCAAAACACGACCTCAAATGTATCATCCACTCAGATGTATGTGTTAAGTGAGCACATACATTACATGAAGAAAGAATTCCACTGAATGTGTCCTACAGCTGGAGGATATGAATGGACAGTGTCCAAGTTTCAATCTGGCTCTCCTCCCAGGTTCCTGATAACAACCTGTACTGAAGTCTGCAACACACAACCTCTGTTGACAGGACAAGGTGTATGAACTATGTCAATAGCAATGGCTCCCCACCCAATGCCTCTATAGTCACACAACCTCCATTCAATTAGACAAATGTAAAAAAAAAAAAAAATTGGAGCAAAAATGATCTGAGGTCGCATTGTCATTCATTTCCTCCTGACTCAACTACATCAGAACAAGTTTTTCTGAAGCCTACACACTTTGCCTAGTTGTGCTACTACTTTTTCTACAGCTATGATGTGGGTGTAAATAACAGTCCTGTTGAACAGCCTCATGCCCTGAGGCTCCTGAACATGTTACAACACCATGCTGTCAGCTCTATAAGGAAAGGAATGGCACAGTCACAAAGGCCCAAACAAACCTGCAAGAATTCTATCCTACGTTCTTTTTCACTCACCTGCAATGTATGGATTTCAAATAAACTCAGTCCACTTATCTGTTCATCTGTTTGTCCACTTACAGCGAATATATATATATATATATATATATATATATATATATATATATGTTATACTGCAGTTTTTAACTTCTGAATTCTGAATTCTCATCAGTCATTTTTCAGTATCAAGAGCCACATTCTTCTGACTGTGTAGCCAAACCTCAACCTTACCTGTTGAACCTCACCAGGTGAGCCTCACCTGGGGGTATGAAGTGTTAAAAGGTGCTACTGACTATAGATATTTCTGACTGTAATTTCAGCTCCTGAGACTTCAAAGTAATCCACATGCTACAATTTAATCCATTAAATCAGAGCTGATGGACTAAGATCTAAAGACAAGCTTGGGCCTGTAGCTACTGATTTAGGCAACATCCACTTGTCACAGTCAAACGTCTGATTTGAGTTCAAACATATTGTAGAAAACGTGTTTTATTGGGGAACACAACATCAACTCATAGTCAACGGTGCCATGAAACTCGGCATCAACCAAACAGCATTTAGTAAGTACGTGAATTTCATGATGTCGTCCTGGTTGTGTTTAGTCGTGTCTCACGTCGGTATAAAACAAGTCACTGGAGTCCCTTAGTCAATTCGGCATGTTTATATTTCACTATGACTCACTTTAATTCGGTTGTATTTGTCAGTAATGAAACATATGGTGGTTGTTAGCTAGCAATGCAAACGAATGCAGAAGTTAGCAGGACAGACTGAACCTGCTGACAGGTCGACACCTGTCCGGTCTGTCCATAAACTAAACAACAGAGGACATTATTTCCACCTGTTTTTACGAGCTTAAAAGTGAATAATAAGTGAGCGAGTCAGTTTAAATCCAGGTAGTGAGTGAAATAAAAGCTCGGCGGTGGCAGTTTGTCCTGTACTCACTCCATCTGCTTCTCAGGTTCTTCAGCCCAGGCTCTTTTCTCCTCCTCGCCACTGTTTCACTCATGGCTCTTAAACTCCACAAACACACCGAAGAAAGTCACAATCAGCTGTTTTTAACACGGCACCGTCGCTTCATCGCCTCCATTCCCGCACACACAAACTCCGCATCCTGCTCGCGCTCACAGCCGCCTGCTCCGCGTGCCTCACTGCCAACCGCCGGGGCGCGCGAGCCAGCGGTCCTCTCCCGTGATGCGTTCAAGTCGTGCGCGGACAATTTGTGTCCAGCTCGGCAGTCAAACTTGAAAACAATTAGGTACGGCCGACAACAAACAGCGCAGTGTTGCGAGGGGGTGTGTCCGACCGACTACACAACATCTCCACCACTTCCGCCCTGATAGTTAACCTCGAGTCAACCAATAGATGTCAAGCCAACAACAACAAACCGGTTGAGTGAGCGCAGGCCAGAATAGCTTTTACCTTACCGGGATCCTGTTAAATGTCAGAGAGCTAAATCTGACTCGCTTTAAAGACTTTTCTTTCACCTTGTCGAGGCTGTTTAGACAGGTGGAGATTTCTGAAAAATGCTGTTTGATGGTGCTTTCAGCTCGTAAATGGGGAAAACGTTCAAGAGCCTTCAGGGGGCTAATTACACCACAACTGTGACATGAAGTTCACATCTTGCAAGAAGCCACTGAAACTCTGATCACAACAGATTGGGTGAATAGCTAAAATATTTCCCAACTAACTTTCAAACTAGCTGTTTGCCATAGTGGGAAACAATATGTATCATTATATCATTCAGTAATGCACTTTCACAGACATTTTAAAGAGAAGGTACTGGCTTCATTTCCTCCTATTGATCAAGCTCCAAAAAAGCTCTTACACTTCCCATAATGCAACACATTTATAATAAACTTTAGAAGGTTAGAGGATACTATACACCTGGTTTCACAAGCCTAGTAGTACTTCTCATGACTAGTAAATAGACCTTGACATGTGAAATTGTTGGAGTGCCCCGTTAATAATAATCAATTTAATAAATAACATAAAATAAATAAATAATATATAATAAACATTCAATGAGTTTTATGTTGCAATGAAAAAATCACTTTTCAGAGTTTGGAAATGGAAATTCTTTCAGCATTTGCAGTGCTGCATCATATGTAGAGGATTAGGGTCATGTGAAAACTTGTATGTGATTAGCAAAACGTTTAAAGGATTTATGCCTTTAATCTAATAAGTCAAATGTTATTACTGTTTCTTCTGGTCCTATCTTGTTTCGAATGGATCAGTGTGTCATTCCAATTAAAGAAGGTTTGGGCATACTTCCCATGTATTCTTTAATTTTCTTAGCTTACAGTTCATCTCATATCTCGCTGGCTCAGCTTAGTTTCTTGAATAGATTTTGTGGCGATGGTAAAGGGGAACTAAATGGAACATTTACCTCCAGCACCACGTTCACAGATAGAAGGCTGGGCTCTATTTGTTCCTGGTTTCAAGTGTAAGAAATGATTTTGCCAATTTATTTTAAGATAAAACATAGCAAACTGTTTTACAACCTTGTGTCTTAAAAATTAGGTTAATGTAGTATGAAATCAAAGCTTGACTTTGCTCTGCCTTAAACTATGTTATGCTGCTTTTATTATTCAGCCACGCTTGGCCAGGCCCATTTAAAACTCATGTTACCTTGATGCACCTGTGGCCTCGCCAGGTCCTGAGATCTGTGTAGCTTGTAGGCACCATCCACCTCTGGGATGGACTCTGAGATTGAAAATGAAAAACAATCTGAGGTCTAAGAGGTTTGTATTAAAAGATGCAACCAGCTGGTTTTATTCATAAGAGAACAAATTGATTGTTATGTTATTGGATGAGAATGTATGTAATTATTGTTATTGGTAGATTTATGTGCTAGGCATTGTAGATAGTAGGAGTTGTTGACTGTTAGGGAATTTTGAACTTTTTTTTTTTTACCCTTTCTTGATGTCTCTCGTACTGATGAAAAAGACTGTAGGCCTCTCCGCTGTACAAAACCACTCCCTTCATAGCTGTTGTGCCTTTCTGTGGAAAATTCATATTGACATAATGAAAGATAAGATATTCCTTTTTTAGTCCCACAGCTAGGAAATTTATAAAAGGCTAATTGAGATGCAGCTATTGTCTTCAATTAAATGAAGTATGAATAAATGTGTCTTACTTTTAAGACGGAGAGATGAGAAGCTGAAGCTCCTCCTGGTGTCTCCTCCTGGAGACAGCTGCTGCGCTGAACTCTGAAAGAATGAATAAAAAGGAATGCACACATTTAAAGAAAGTAAATAATGCATATAAACTGGCAGGCTGGAAAGAAAGATCAGTCAAAATTTCTGCTGTCATTAAGTGAACCGTCATAAGTCATAGTCACATCTCATTACACAGTAATGAAACAGTTTATCTTTCAGTGTGATTAAACTTCCAGAGAATGGAAAATTGGTATTTTCCATATTAAAGAATCCCCCAAAGACTTTGTTTGAGATTCCTTTGGTGGAGATTCCATGATTTTCTCAGCATGCTCAGGTCAAATGACAAACTTTTTGCAGTAGATATCTGGGGAGCAGCTTCTTGCAATTCTTGCTGCAGATCATCAGGGTCCCCAGAGGACAAACCATTTGGATTTTGGTGATCCTGCAACATGTTTGTCCTCCTGGTCACAAGTCTCAAAAAAGAGCAAAATTATCAGTGTACCAGTGTTTCAACTGCAATACTGTACATTGTATTGTTCATGGTAGTTTATGTAAGCAGCATGTTGCTCTGAGCCTTTTACACCTTGATGTACCAGCTCACACTCTCTAGGAATATTAGTTGCTCCTTTGTGACCTTAGAAACGCAAGTCAGTGTCAAGCCCAAGTCTTTAAAAGTAGCTAATATCAATTTATTAATAGCATTCCTTTACCACAACTATGTAAATGTTATTGCTTTGCTTTGTTGCTGCAGATTTCATAGTTAGCTGGGATACTCATCCTCGTTTGAACACTCATACTGCATGCACTGTATATGAGCATTATTGACTCTGCATGGGATGACACAGTCACTATTTATAGAAGACCAAAATGACAGGACATGACAATGCCCTCAGGGAAAACTCCCCAGCAATATAAGCCACCAGTGTACAAGTGGAATGCATTAGTAGGGTTAGTGGAGCCAAACATAATGTGTTTGTGATATTAGTTTGTTAAAGTAGGAAACATGGTTTATTTTCTGGTTTTGTCAGTGGAATTTCCATATTTTAGTCTATGAAAACCTTAACATTTGCTTTTAAGTTAGTCATTGATCTTTGGGAACAGATTCTCTGGCACAGGAAGTGATGAGTTTTATGTTTCCTGTTTGTTTTGAATAGTCAAGCAAAGAGGACCGAGTCAAACCTCTTTACCAGAGAGAGGAAAGTCCACTGACTGAGACGGACTGTCAAACCATCTAGACACGGGTCATTACCACAAAGATGCACCACAATTAAAGCTTCTGCATGTGTGGAACTATTTCTTTACAAATGTGCAGTGTATTCATCCGCCCCGCACCTCTGAGCAGTGTCTTCAGCCCTCAGAGTATTTGCATTTAATATCAGATCCCAGGTCCCAGGACTTGTCCTCAAAGTAGACAGTGAACAGTGGAATGTTCCAAACAACAGTGCATCCATGTTCAGGTTCAGTCCAAGTTTTGGCCTCTGTACAGGCACAATGGGGCCAAAACTGACAACCTGGCTGTGACAAGACTTCAGCAAGCTTTGCACAGTTACTGCGGCCTGCAGACTGTTCAGCACATAGCTCCTTGTAAAACCACACACTGTTGTTTCAACACTGTTTGTACAACGATTAAACAAGCATGATAGAGATGCTTAAGAGGCGTTAATAGATTTCATATCAGACAGAGTCAGGTTAGCTGGTTCTCTCTCCTTCCAGCAAACAAAGCCAGGAGAAGTCCTGACTCCAAATCTGTACTTTGCCCAGACATGAGATTTCTAATATTCGTCTTCATCTTACTCTGACAACAAATGAGCTTCCCAAAATGATGCTATTCCATGAGAGCCAGAAAGCACCTTTGATGACCAAAAGAACATTATGTCAGGCCTCTGGCTGGTGGCTGTCGGGGCTACATGTCCAAGCTTGTCCTATCATTCACTTCAAACAGCAGATGGCCTCAGCTGTGGTGACCACGCCTTCACAATACATGATATCTCCGTCATAAACACTCACATTTCTTCAGCTTATCTCTTCAACTTCAATAAAGTAGGTCATTGTATTCTCTGCTATATCACCTCCTTTATTATACCCTCCATGTCACAGTTCATCTCTCTGTCTCCTCCCACAGCCACATTCCCACCTCCCCAAACCGTGGCCATTCTTCTTCCGTCCACTAGATGTCCTTGCTTTTTTCCCCTGCCTTCCTGTCACCTGAGAGCCACGTCCATCTGCACACCTGTTCACACCTCCCTCATGTGCTCTGCTCACGCCCGGGGCACGTTCAATCAGGAAACAGTGGTTTGGAGGTCAAACCTCCACGAACCTGTGTCACAAGGTGCACAATGGTCTTTTGTTCTTTTTCATTTTTAACTGCTGCTGTTATATGTGAATTTCCCCATTGTGGAACGAATAAAGCTTTATCTTATCTTGAAGTATACTTTCTGCTGCTTAGTGGATGTGTCAGTGGTCTCATTAGCAGCGGCGTGCATATAAAGCCTCCTGTATTCAAAGGCAGATTGGATGGAAGATGGAGGCAGATGAGATTGAAAGAGGCAGCAGAAAGAGATTATAGCCAGAACAACACAGAAATCCACTCAGCTGAGTTCTGTCAGAGAAACATGAAGTTGTGACTTGGATTAAGAAGAAACTTGGTGACATCAATCGAGTTGATGTTAAAAAAAAAAAAGTGGATGGCGAAGAGTCAGATGGGTATGAAATGTCATGTTTCCCACTGAATTGAGACTTCCAATAAAGAGTGTTGAAGTGTCATATATGGTCAATGCATCACTATTACTTTGAGATTGTTTACATAAACCCAACTCCCTGTTTAAAATCTAGTTTGCTTATTGGAGCTTCCACAGAATACTGACTAACTACTGACTCATACAGAACGTTGGAGCTGTCATGGTTGAGCAGCACTTCAGTCTGCACCTGTTCTGATAGCAGCAGTGTATGTTACAACAGGGCATTGGAAACTAAAGCATAAATACACTGATGGAATAAAGTAATCCAACACTGTGTTTGTGTTTCACTTATACAGAGACGACGTGATGTAAACAGTGGAAAGGAGCGCGCCCTGGTCTGATGTGTAACTCCCCCCCCCCCCCCCCCCCCACCCTGAGCATCAGAAAAATGGTGTGTACTTGTAATGTGATTCTGTAACACAGGAAGTAAAAGTGAAGTTCTTGTGATCAAAGTTCTCCGTTCCTCCTGTCACGTGATATTCACAGGAAATCAGTTTCTCAACTATTTATCGTCCTTAAACTTCACTGTGCAATTTTTTCTTCTGGTTTCCCAATTGCCACCAACTGCAGAGAATATTGTGCCTTCATTTCTGACAAACTTCAGATCATGACATCAATGAATCACATGTACAGTGAGTGAGAAAATGGCAGGTTAATCACAGCTGAGAGCAGGGTTTACAGAAGGAAGGCACTCACCACCTGTGCTTGTTGTGATGTCTCCTCCATTTGTCTGAGCTGAGTAGATGAAAGAAATGTGTTCACCCTCTGGATCCAGTGCCAATGTTAGGACTCTGTCATTTCATTTTTGCATCAACAAACACTTGTTTAAAATGCTGGCTCGCGGCTCATGCGGGCTCAGGCAGTGCGTCTGTCACTAGCACCAATGAAGCAACAAGTGCACATGTATGAGGAAGTGCAGAGTCGAAGAGTGGTTGACGGACTTCAGTCTCAGCAGGGATTTCCTCTTTCAACTTATAAACCAAAGTGCGGTGACGCAGATGACACAATGTGGGTGTGTGCATGTGTGCGTCTGTCAGTGAGCAGTGAAACACGCTCAACAGCTTCTTCGATGTATTCGCTCTGCAGACCTGAGCCTGTGTGCCTGCAGTCAGACCAAACAGCCGGCCTGATGCTGACTTCCTTCTGAGACAGTCATTTTGAGGCTGAGGTCAGGTCATGGTTATTTGTATAAGCTAGTATAAGCTAGTATAGCAGCAATATGTCAGTGGGCTTTACAGGCCAACAACAGTGACAGTTCCAGGCCCAGCTCAGGTTTTTAAAGGGCTAATATCTCTCTTCTAAAAGAGTCATCAGAAAGCAACTCAGAGAGACATCCAGTCCTTCAGCAGCTGAATGAAACCAAACTTCAAAAACAGAAATAAGCTTTTAATACATTCAAAAAAAAGGCGTCCAATAAAATAAGTCAGATGAAGTTTAAATGAATTAAAGTTAATGTTTTCATATTCATGTGTCATCCAGGTTTTGGGGAGTAGCTGTATGATGCCTTCAGTGTCTCCAGATGGTGCTGTGTGAAATCTCATAAATGTCCTCCAGTGAAGTCATGTGTCCTCTCCCTGCTCTCTCCTCACTGTCCTCTCTGTTCTCCCAGGGTTCCCTGTCCTGGGACTGCCATCTCTCCCCTGGCTCATGTTGCCTCGTTCAAGATGATGCACTATTTTCAATTCAGTCTTCAATAAGGTTTAAATGAGTTGCAAATCATCAAAATCCCTTTTATTTTACACAGTGGCCCTTTTTTTTTTTAGAACTGAGCTTGTGATATCCAAGACCAGAAACCAGAAATACTCGACTGACCAATGATGTCACGTCATCACTCACTCACTCACTCACTCACTCATTGGCCCTGCTCCGCTGCAGTTCAGCTTAAAGCCAACAGAATGGGCAGGATCAGCCAGCTGGCCTGCATACACAGCTAGCTGTAGTGTAGCTGCTGGGACAGGACCAGCAGGGCTCTGCCGGCTCGTGCTCAGCAGAATGAGGCAGGTAGCAGGAGGAGCAGTGTCACAGCTATGCACAGTCATGTACAAGTAAGACATCTGGATCAGACTGGGTCTGAAAAATACGACATTAGAGCTGTGAGCAGTGACAGGAACCAGGCTTCAAAGCCCAGGCAGCAACCACAAGAAGGAACTTCAAAGTTTTGGTTTGGGTGGAGATGCCTTTTCTCACGTGGCTTAAAAACATGCACACACATCAACTTGGTGTGTGAATGTTACAGGACAAAAGTATTGTATTGTCTTTCCAATGTTTCAGCTGCAGTTTTGAATTATAAGTGCAGTATAATACATATAATATTTTGAACTACAGATGGTTGATATACCACTACTATTTGCAGTATTAACACAGGTGCGACCTAGTTAGAAACAAATAAATTAAAAAATAGGCAAAACCTGGAGATAGAGGGGAAAAAGGTAATGTAAATAAACCAGTGGTGTTTCTATGAATAAAGCTGATAGAAATTGATTCAAAGTTGAGATCTTAAGCATTTCTCTCTCACACTAAGTAATCATGACTAAAAAAAGCTACATCAAAGCTAAATATAAATATATCTTTAGGTTATTTATTGAACACTGGACCATGAGGTTGTGATTTTGATTGCATTTCATTGACACTGACCATCAACGCAACAACTGTTGTCAAATTCTGATTCAAATCTTGCTAAATCTTGATTGGTGCACAAGTTAGTTATGACATCACACTTTTCCAGCCCTGTCCTGTTGCTTTTCTACAGCCTTTAACATCATTCAAGAAAAACTCTTAGATACCTTACAAAGTAGTCTCAAGTACATTACATACAGAGAGTTTTGAGTGAACAATGGTGAGCACTGCCCCCCCTAGTGGATTCATCTGGCACTGCCCCCTGCTTCTGAAAATTTGAGCGCCTTAGTTCTTGACCTGGTGACCTGTATAAGCAGTGATGGATATTTTCTTTCTTTCTTTGTTAGTACATTCATTAGATAATGTGTCATTTGCATATTTGAACATTCAATTTCAAAAAAATCTTAATGATTATATCTATTCAATAAAAATGATCCCCTGCTTACTTGTAGTTCTCGGAATAAGCTGTTTTTTCTCATACTTTGAGGCAGAACTCTCTACCAACTTGATTTATGTTTCATTCTTTAAAATGTCTGTCTACAGAATTTCACGATTGATGGGATGATCAAAAGAGATAAAACCTTTGCCCCTAATATGTCAACAAAATGGAACAGGAAATTTGAACCCGGCCTTTGAACGCGGTCAGAGTTTTGATTTTTAAATTTTAAATAGAGCATCATTTGCATATTCAAATATAACATTTGAATTTCAACCCAGTCTATCTACATATGTGATGAGATTACAGCAGGTGGAGAGCAGCAGACTATTTCATGGTGCAGGCAGCAAACAGTAACAGGTAGCCAGAATTATCACCTTTTACCTATTATTACCAGGATCAGAGTTACAGAGGAGCTCAGTTTCAATACCTCTGTTATTTCAACTGGTTCCCCTTATTTGGCATGTTTACTATAAAGTGGCCTTTAGTCAGTATCACACTGACTGGTACAGGAAGCTGGGATGTCTGTCTAGTCCATTGTCATAATTTCTGAGATCCACATTGATGTATTCTTCATCAGTAAATTAAAACCAAACAGATTCACAGTAAACACTTGTGAGTTGTGGTGGAGGAGTAAAGCCTGACAATCACATGTAGTTTTCTCATTGAGTCAAAACACAGACAAAAAAACTACACATATGTAGAAGTGCATCAGACTTTTGGTTTTACTTCCACTGTAGTCAACTCATTTCTTTAAAGAAAAAAAAACTTGCCTCATATATCAAGCGTTGCTGCATGTCACTCATCCTGTGCTGTCAAATGTGATAATGGACAGACAGCATGAGGACGTCACTCAGAGCCACACAGTCTGGACCTGTCAGAGAAGAACTAATCACAGAGTCCTTGTCCCACATGTGAGTGTTTCATCATGTCTCTCGTCCAAAAAGCATGTCAAAGATAATTCATGTAATGCTTGTTAAAGTTCACACATCAGATCCTATCAGACAACTTTTCCACATTATCATTTCACATCAGATTGTTTTTGTCACACAAGCTGTCAACAACAAAATGTGTTGTTTGTAACTGACCTGTAGAGCAACAATGAGCCGCTGCACTTGGTTCAAAAGGGCAGTTACAAATGCCATAAAATGTCCTTTAATTAAGATTGAATGTTTAGAAAAATGATGGACAGAACGGAAACCAAAACACAGAACTAGAACAGACAGAACTAAACATCACATATAACGAGGCTGGATAAATGCAGGACAGGACTACAACATGACAGGACTGAACTGAAAGAACTATAACAAAACACAGGCAGAAAACTAAGACACAGAACAAAGACAAAACTAAGACACAACATAGCAAGACAAATACAAGACATGAACAGGACTGTGGCAGAAACGAGACTAACCTGAGAAGAAAAAACAGAGTGATGGCCGGCAGGAACGTGACAAAACAACTAAGATAGAACAAAACCAAAGGCTAAACCAAGACCTGGGTGCAAAACTGTGACACCAACAAAGAACAGTGAACAGGTGAATATATCATCTCAATCTCACCCCCTGCCCACATTCACATGACCCGCTATCCCTCCATCCAATATAATCACAAAACAATATCATAACCAAAACAAACATTTACAACAACAACAACTGACACATCACACAACCTGATTATAAATTCACATGTGGCTCCTACAGCACGAAAATAACTAGTTTGACCTAAGAATTACAGCACCTCGATCTAAATGAGTTTCAATAAGTTACCAAACTGAGATCAAGTAAAATGCACTAGAATTAAAGTTTAAACATGAATATTTCCTTCACTGTATCAGTGTGATGTTCATCCTGGCTGCCTGGCTTATATCAATGCTTCTTGGCAACAGCAGGTTGTCTTCTATAGCAAATATGGAGCGTTGACTATGTAAATCAGGTGCTGATTAAATGACATTGGTCGTCTGGCTCTCGTGAACATTCATCAGGTTTTAAACACTCACAAAAACATGAACCAGAATATGAGCATGTTCTGGAGCAATAAGCTCTGATTTCTCTTGTATTATATAGAGATATCTGGCAAACGTTGTGAAAGCAGCAGATAAAGGAAAGGTCAAAAGACTAAGTGATAAACTTAACATAAAAAAATGATGAAGACAATACACTCTTTCCTGCTCAAACACGAATCTGTGTGTTTACATTCTGACTAATCTGAACACTGTAACCAAACACTTATCTCAATCTACTGTACAC
Organism: Centropyge bicolor; assembly: GCA_037975185.1. Taxonomy (NCBI): domain Eukaryota; kingdom Metazoa; phylum Chordata; class Actinopteri; family Pomacanthidae; genus Centropyge; species Centropyge bicolor. Next base: position 5,485,768 of record JBBMOC010000011.1, on the reverse strand, counting down.
TGGTTTCATTGTCATGTTCACTGACACTGTGCCACACAACAGAACCCAGATCCAGACACAGTGATTAGATTGTGACATCCTTTGCCTCCCTGAGGTTGTGGCAGGTCTCAGCTCTTTCTAGGTTAAATGTCTGCTGCAGATGTTCTGACAGTCTGTGCTGGCCTGGCTGTCCTGCATGCTGCTGAGTGCATGAGGGCCAGACTGACTCTACATCTTTTTCACTTGTAACCTACATTCACTACATCCATGCACACTGTCATCAGAACTAGTTTTACTTTAGACCCTTCAGACACAGCTCCTGGACCAGTGAACACTGCACTGAAGGTCCAACACATGTGAAAAGGCAACAAAGCTGAACAGGTGGTTGGTGGTTGACAGACAGTTTTTCCCACTGGCTGAATCAAACACTTCGATAAGGACTCTCAGTCCGACTCTGCAGACATGACAGAGGGACTGAGGACAGTGTAGTCTCAGTCAGGGACAAAGTGTGAAGGAAGATCAGACTGGCTTTTTGGTGAAAACTGTTATCACTGGGTAATGTTGTCACAAACTGGTTCAGGGAAAGTAACAAGGAGGTCGACACAAGGGAGTTACTGCTGCAGGCTGGATGTTACCTGTGGCCAACTCTCATAACCTGGAGGGGCCTTCAAATGTTACCGTCAGTATTTTAGCTTTTCTCTTTAACCTGGTCTTAAACTTAATGAATAAACTTCAGGTATCTCTGACTCCATCGTAACCACAGCCTGACTAAATGAAGAAGCTGAATGCACCTAACGGAATAAGATACATCCAAAAACCCTGCAAAATGTCAGGTGACCTAGTATCGGTAACACGTTCCTCTCTACCCCAGGAGCCCAGCGTTTGTGTCTTGTGTGAAACCAAAGTGTGAAAATGTAAAGTTGTATTATGTATTTTACTGAGTGCAAAGAAAGTGAAAGAGTGAAGCATGATGACAAAGGCCAACAGGCAAAGTAGAGAAAAACAATTACAAACATTAAAAAAACAACCTTGAAATGCTCATAAAGTCAAGTCAGGAAACAGAATAATCAGTGAAAAATGCCGGCAGGTTCAGACTCTGACTCAGTGATGAAGTTTACTCTGGAGCTCAGAGACCGAGGAGTCAGTTTGTCCTCTCACTATCAGCTCCTGTGTGATGGCAGATGCTGTCAGCTGTTGATACTTTCACATGTGGTGTTATTGGTCCAGGTTGGGAGCTGGCTGTCAGCTGGGTGGCTTGTCATTGTGTTTGCAGCTGCTCTGCCTCAGGTACAGTCCCGCTGATACGGCATCCCTCTGCATCCTTGACAGAGAGATAGGACGCCACAACAGTGAACTCCTGTAGGCGGAGGCAGGTGGATGTCGGCAGCCAAACAACAGGCTTTGTACACAAAAGAGCCCAAAGGCATTCTGTGGCTATACAACCTTTCATGCATCTCATATGAACAATGTCAAGGCAAAAAGATGTGAAAAAGAAAACCAAAAGTGTGAAGGCCACTGTTGCAGTTTCCCTTCATCACAGATTTGTAAAGCTTGTAAAAAAAACGTGTGCAAAATGTTACCAGTAACACATTTACTGTTTGAGGCTGACAACAACAGCTCACTCATGGCCATGAGAATCAACAGTGAGCGGGGGCTTCGTTAGATTATCTCTGCATGGGAAGAGATGGGAGTTCATCACACTATCTGGCTGTGACGCAGGAGCCACAAAGAGAGAGCTCTCCCCTTCTGCTTTATCAAGCTTCACTGTGAACAGCTGTTACTATGTTGTGGGGTGAAAAGGCCTGAAACAGCTTCCTGTCTGAGAAATGAATTTCAAAGAGCTTCTCAGGTTTGAACCAGATTATACCCACAGGTAGAAGGTGTGTGTGTGGAGGGGGCCTCATGTTGGATGTTTAGGGGTTGGTTATTTTTGGTGTCTTCCCTGGAGTTAGATGGGGAATAGAATCAGTTTGGTCTCTCTGCTTTGTGGTGCAGGTGTATTTTTGAACTGAATAGAGCCAGGCCAGCTGCTTCTTTACACCAACCACATCCTGACTCCATCGAGGCAGCCTCACAAGCCTCGAGCAGGACAGGCATTTTTGTTGTTTTATAAGCAGGAATTTGAAAGTGATGTATCCTGAGGAATCAGCTGTACCACCACCGCCCTGCTGTCCAAAATCCCATCAATATCCTGCTCTGCTCGGCACCAGCGCAGCTCTGGCCAGGCTTCAGGCCTCTGGTTGGCAGGGCTGTGACATTCCTTGCCTGAGTTACCTGCTCAGATCAGACAACAGTATGAAGGGCCTCTGAATTCAGGGGCCTCAGATCACACAGTGGGATGGATAATTAGAAATGGCAAAGCATTTAAACAACAGTCCAGCAGTGGATTGTTGTTTGTCCTCAAAATGATGCTGGTGCTTCAGTCACACAGAGAGTTAGTCCTCAGACTGTTGGAGGGTTTTTTTTATTCATTTTTAATGGATAGACTAGATTGTCTTTAGCTCAGGCTCATCACAGTGTAAACGTGAAGGCTTCTGAAGATAAAGGTAAAGCACAGTGCTCTTTTCCCCACAATGAGAACTATTTACATACTGATGAGAGAATGCTTATGAAGCAGAGAAGAGCCGTTAATTTATCAGGCCTCTCTACACACAGGGCTGAGATAGCCTTCAGAGCTCTTGGAAAGGTCTCAGAAGTAGATAATAACTTCAGTGGTGAGTCACTTAGTGAAGTGAGTCATTGACGCTAATGTCAAAATAAAACTTCAAGCAGTGTGAAATGTTACACTGTTAAAAATCTTCTATTCAAAACAACTGCAGCGATGAAGAGAAGAATGACATGAACAAAGCTCACATGACTTTCACCTTTTATTTTCTACAGTGGCTTCAGATTGAATCATAACAACATGAACATCACCAGGAAGGAGAGAAGAGTTTTAATATTTACACCAGTAATATGTTGTCACAGTGAAATATGTAATGAATGCATTAACAGTCTTACACATAGAATAGGTCAAAAACAAAATTTGAAATAAAAACTTAATAACAAAAAAAGATAGAACTTGTTCATTCAATATGTACAGGAACTTCTTGAGTACATTCTGCCCTGTTAACATCTGTGCCCAGCACACACAGCGACGCTTCATGGGCTGCTGTCATTCAGTCAAAAGTGCTAATAAAATATGAAAAATGCATGTGAACAGATGCAGTGTACAGTGTGTCTACACCGATTCTACAGGTGTGTCACGTATATGTAAATAATACAGGTGTGATCGTTCAGTATATTGTTAGATACAGTGGCTGACAATTAATACATTAGCTCTCAACTAGCAAAAAAAATGAAGGAACTGGTCGAGATCAAAAACATAAAAAAAAAACAAGTGAATATTGGAACAATATATGTCAAGAGGGCACCAACATCACTCCCAATGAAAGTAACTGATGAATATGTCACTGTTTACAACCTTATAAGATGATCGTACTGTAAGTTAAAAAAAAATAACAATAAATAATTATTTATTTAAATACAATGGAAACACAACAAAGAAACTTGTAGCAAAACCTCTCTGGAGTCTTAAAAGATGAGATGATTGGAAGCTTCGGGTCGATAAGCTGCTGCAGCAGAACAGGGCTTAAACAGAGCCAGAGGGAAAGTGAAAAGACCAGGTTCGGTTCCAGAAGCAAAGAAAACCTCGTACACAAGCACAATGGTATTTGTAATAAGGCAAATGACTAAAACTCTTACGTCATGTGGTCACACTCCATTTGTCCAGATAGTGATAGCAAACAAAGTAATACTGTTTCTTTAACATTTAGCAGCCTTTAACAAATTTCCCAAAACCAACATTAAACATCAGCAGATTGATCGATTGAGGCCGGTCAAGTTGTGATCTATCAAGATGTACTTTCCCTTGACTGTTTTCTTCTGGAGCCGAGAACCAGGACAACTTCCAGTGTGACATCACTTCTTACAGCTCATATTACAGCAGTCAGCATCCATCTGGCAGGGTCCAATCCAGTAATTATAAATATTCAGCTTTTCACAAGGTCAAATGATTGAAATCCTGTCATTCTTTCAGGAGGGGCTCCTGAGGGTTGAAGTAGCCTGCTAGTTGTGTTGTGTGTTCGTCTTCCTGCGTGATGATGAAGCTTTGCTTTTCCGTCGAGGTGAAGGCTGTGTTTTCTTTCTGTAAGCTTCCCTCTTTGGACTGTCCGGAGCCCCCAGGTGCTGCACAAGTCTCTTCTGAAATACTGCTTGGAACTGTTGTGCCTGCAAGACAGAGATAATAACAGAGAGTTGATTCAAGGACGTGTAGCTTGGCAGAAGCAGGCAACCTTGGCCCTGTGTGGGGCCTGCGCTGATCAGCCAGGATTCATCACAGATATCAACAGTATTATGCTTTACTTCTGGTTTTGCTTCAGGTACTGAGATCATTATTCTCACATTCTGATTATTTTTTCACCTTGTATTTGTCATACTGTGTGCAGGGCAGTTTCTCTTATCTCACTTTGTTTTAGTGGAATGACATTCTAACATCAGTGTATGAATGAACACCTTTCTCTGGGCCGGCTCACTGTTCCTCATATAGAACGACCTCTTATATGCTACCTCTAAAGGCTAGTAATTGAAGCTTGAGTTTGGACTCTGGTTCAGCCTTTCCAGAGGAGACGGGGTCTTACCACGTCTGGCTGTGTGGTGGTGTGAGACACTGTAGAGGTGGCAGGGGAAGCTGTGGTGTGCTGCTCGGTCTTTGATTTAGCGCAGTACATCTCCAGATCCTGAAGCTCACAGCCGGCTGGTCGACAGCACTGGTCCACTATCCCCTTCCCTCGAGGCCGAGCGCCGTAACCAGACCACGTACCTTTACCTGCAGACAAAGTCATGTCCAATGAGAGTCTTTCTTTTGAACCTCAGTGGCTTCCTTACTTTAAAGAAAAGAAAAATGAGCAGCTTGAGTGTCCCAAATGAATGAACTAGCATTAAATACTGAGCTCTGTGTGACACTGGCTGTAACCCTGCAGCACCATCACATGCACAGTATGATGCACTGTGAACTGTCTGTATTACACTCGCTGGGTCTTCTCCCATCCTGCACCTTTCTTTGTGTGAAGTGTGAGAGCTGTGCTGGTCTCAGATAACAAGTGTTTTAACAATAAAGCTATCACACACTGAGGCACAGTGTCCTGTGAGTGCGCTGCCATTTTGGTGGATTGCCACAGCTCTGATAGCAGATGGAGAAGGTGGCCTTGGTCAGAGCAGGGGAAAGGTAATCGAGTGAAAGGGCCTGTGGGTAATCCTCTGTGTGCAAAGGGAGAGGCTTCATTTTTCTAATGATAAACTTTTCAAATGACTGTAATGCTGCAGGTACAGTATGAGGTCCACTGTGAAGTCAGTCCAACAAATGCTGTTCCATTTAATGCAGTATCTAATGATGAACCACTGTTGTGTGGAAAGTGGAATGAATTTTTGCATCTCATTTTTCAATTTTGCAAATTCATATTGTATTAAAAGTTGAGTTTGTCCCTTTTACTTTTGAGCACAGAAGAAATGTGTTGTGTCTAGTCTTCATGTTTTGTTATTGTGGAGCCGATAACTTTCTCACTTACTGCAGTGTTTACATGTGGACACAGTGACCATGAGCATATCTGTGTTATGAAGCCCTGCTAGTGTAAGTGTTAACACATAGGGTAATATAACCTTGATAGCATTTGGTTCTATCAGCTTTTTGGATGTAATAAAAATCTACATCAGGAAAAATACAATCAATCTGCATTTCTGTCATAACAAGACTCATGCTATCAGCTGGATCCGCTTACACTTCAGAAGTTCCAGAGGGTGCTGGAACAATCACACACGCTCACATTCACACTACAGACAATTTACCTCATTAGCCAATGAACCTAACCTGCTGATGTAACTGGAGTAAGCCCATGCAGGCACAGAGAGAACACGCACACCTCACAGAAAAAGGCCGCCATAGTCTGATATCTGAAAACACTCTGCTCAAGAAACAGGCCATAATAGTTACTAAAGTTATTGAACCAAACTGCCTGATTATAAAAATGAGGCTGTGCATGGGATGAATTGGTTTGTATGAGAAAAATGATGAATCTATTGAGTAAAATCTGAGAAGCCTTGTTGGCCATCCTGCATGCACTTTTTTTTATACCCAGGTTCAATATTGAATTGAGCATTATAATATGGAGACATAACCTTAAATTTAATTTTGTCATTGAAAACAAAAGCTGAACCAAACAAGGGTTTATTACCATTACAACGCTTTTGTATTTGCACTGAAACAAGTATTGGAACTGAAAAAAGTTGCAGGGTAAAATTAAACCTTAAAAATGATTTCACTGTGATAGTTTTTTGCACTGATGTATTTTGTCATTTGTATCTCTGTCACCACTTTGGCATGGAGAAGAATTTTATGAATCTCCTTGAGGGAAATTCAGTTTCACTCCAATGTTATTTTAAACAGACACAGACATATGCCCAAAATCCAATAGGATAATAATAATATAATAATAATAATCCAAGCTTACCTAAATAGATTCCGCGATCCCCACACACAAATATGAGGTCGCTGAGGAGATCAGAACCACAGCGGAGTCTGGCTGCCTCTAAGGAGAGCGGCCAGCCTGACAGACACATGGCGTAGACCACACACATCCGAACACAGAACACCTGCAGAGCAAGTGAACACAACATGAACACAAAACCCATAAAGTACAAAAGAGCTTGTATCCTCAGGGCCATCAACTGTCATTTCCTTCAGGACAGTTTGAGCCTGTAAAGCACAAGTGACTCCCACAGTCTCTAATATCTCAGTGATTGTAACTTATTGTTTTCTGGCCAAAGTTATATTGAAAAGCTTTTGTTTCACATGCAGGTGTCATGGTCAGGGAACACTGAGAACACTCTGATTGTGAGACATAACTTTCTATAGACATGATTCTGAGGCATAAAAAGACAATTCTGTGAGACATGACGCATTCTCAAAGCTTTTAAATCTGTTTTAGGCCCAAATCATACAACAAGAGGGATTGTTGTCAGAAGTAAATTTCTCAAATTGTGGGCTTTGTAACAGCTTCATGGAGAGAGGTCGTGTTTGTACAAAATCAATTTTAATTGTGAAAAAACTAAACTAAACTACAGGAAATTGTGGCAAGTCATAAATTGCATTGGGATCCTCAATGTTTCTAAAATCCTGGCTGTGGCCGTGCTCTCTCTAATTGGAATGATGGTCAGTGATAACTTTTTTATTTGAAGATTCAGAATGTGAAGTAATGTTGGGCTAACTGGAGAAATAGGTACAATAAAAATATCTGTATTCACTGATTTCTTATTCATGATAATGTGTCACAGTTGACATACAGTCCATTGATCTGCAGTATATACTGTGTACTTTGGCCATCCTGCAATTAGACTGTTGTCAACTTGTAAATCAGATGATGACTTATACTACATACTGTTGTAATCTATTTTAAGAGCTGGAAGGAAGCTGTCAGCAGATGAAATAAAGATGTTTTGTTGATGTGAACAAGTGAGCAAACTATCATAATTCCTTCCACCGAGAAGGACAGTGAGACGTGGTTGAAATATTGCTACACAAAACCATTTATTGGTTCTAATGATAGGCAAAATAAAAAGTTCTGTGGGTTACTAAGCATTTGTTTAAAGAACCTGTACTTCAAGGAAACATACTCCATTTAAATGGAAGTAAATATTCATTCATTTTTCATTTATTTGTTGGAAACTTCAGTCTCCATATATCCTGAATTGTATATTTCCTATAAACAAATTTCAGGTTTTGCTTGTTCAGTTCATTTACTATTTTCCTCCATATTCCCTAACATCAGAACCACACAACAACCAGGATCCTTCCTGTAAATTTACAGTTACAAAAAAGTTCCTGTCTTAGATTCTAAGACAGTTTATGGGAAACTATCGCATCTATAGAATGAAGAGTTGATCGAGAGAGACAGGGGAGGGCGGAAAATCTTCAGCAGAAACCAAGTGGTTGAATTATTATCAACAAATCATTTTAAGTCTGCGATGAGAAGTAGCTGCCTGCACGACAGCACCGCATCAGCAACAGAGTGAGAGCCAGTCTTACCTTCAGTGTCTGTGCTCTGGCCAAAGGGCAGCATGTGGAGTGCATCCTGTCTGTGAGGAGCGACTCCGGGAGACCTGCAGTCTTATAGTGAGGCAGCAGGAGGGGAGGACCACAGCACTGAGGTTTCCTCCTTCCACTCCTCACACTGTTTCTGTCAAATCTCATCCACTCATATCACATCATCAACACACCGGCACTGGGGGTGAACTTGTTCTGCTGTGAGAACAGGTTTCTGAAGGCTGGAACCAACTAACAAGCACATAAACCAGCTGACAGTGTCCACCTGTACCTCATCCTGGATCAAGTCCTCCCTTCATGACGATTATCATGTTCAGTTTTTGTTGAAGCTTTTTAAAGAGGTGTCAATTGAGCTGCATGATCATTCTGGGGAATGTCGTTTACGATGCTGTTGAATTTTATCGACAAATATTTCTAATATTTATGCTACCCTCATTGATGGAAATGGGATGGACAAAATAATAGAAACACCCCAACACTTAGTACAGTCCTTTTCATCCTGTTTGGGACACCAGTGAAGTGAGTGCAGTGAGGAGGTGCCGACCAGCAGTGGGTACAATTTTATACAAAGTCATGTTAAATACAGCAAATGTTGAATATTCTGCAATCAAATGAATTTATTGCTGGCATAGAGCTAATGATGAACGATATTTCCACATCCTCGTACTGTACTTTACTACTCTTTGTGGTAAAAATGACAGGTGACTTTAGATTTCTTGCAGTATAATGAATGACAATCTGAGACGCCCCTTTAAATGAGCACAAACTCACAAACCTGTACTCACTCATTTCTTTACTGAAAACAGACATATTTGCAGTAGCGGAAACACATTTCATTTTTACAGTTCTTCCTATGAAATTCCATTTGAAAAAGTCAACGACACTTGGTCAAAAGTGAAAGTGTTGAAGTTTTTAGCTTTGGATTGACATGAAAGTCAAGACCTACGTACATAAAAATGGAAGTTGTGGTGAAGTGGAGAAGTTAAAAAAATAATAGGAGCAGAGGGGCTTCCAAGGCTTTCCACACCAAATTCATGTACCTTCTAAGGAACAGGAATTAAATTTATGAGAAACTGAAGCATCATTACCGTTGTTCACTGTGACTGAGCTGTCATTAAGACAGGTTTTTGAGGGCTGCTTCACTCTGTCTGAGTTTGGCCTTCATTCGAGCGATTTCCTCCTCCTGTGCCAACGCTTTAAAGTCAACCTCCTGCTGCAGTGATGTGGAAGCACAAAGTGCACCTTGAGAATCTCTCCTGTTCCAACTACTTTGCTCTAGAATACCAACCATGTTGTCAGCTTCAGCACTGTCAGTTTTCATATTACTGTCGATAGCGTTGCTTTGACTGGTGCTCTCGGCTTCTTCACCGCCCAGGTCCTGCATCTCACCGTCACTGTCGGCCACCTCCTCCACCTTCCCCCAAGGCTGGAACAAAGCTGTCTCGGGGTCAGCCGTTTCATCCGCAGCCTTCTCTCCTTTAGCATCTTTATGACAATGGTTATGCACGTTGTGCACACTGTCAGTGGACTGAGAGACAGATGGTGCAGTCTTGGATGAAGATGCATCTCTTCCCTGGTGTGTAACATCCTTCCTGTTTTCACTGTGTGTTACTTTATATGTGGCGTGTTTCTTCCTGGAACTGTTGTCATTTAGCAGCACCTAAAGGACATACAAAGTAGTATCACAAAAGGCCCATGCTCATTTATTACGATTCATAATACTGGGCCATGATAAAGCAAAAAGCCACAGTGAACAGCAGAGGCTAAGAAGTGCTGTATTGTACTGCCCTTTACCTTTGAGACAATGAGTCATTTTTGTCTTTTGTCACAATAATAATCACATTGGTGCCAACAGGTGGCTTGGCTCTTGAGTGGTTAAAATCCTGTTTCTCAGGCAGACACTTTTCTGAGGAACTTAGCAGCTCCATTTCCTCAACTACAAAACTTGCTTTCGGTGTACATCAAGTTTCGAATCTGGGCCCTCATCTTTTCCCAATTTACATACAAAGTGCTTCCATTTTGCCATTTCTCCTGTTTTAGCTTGAACCCATCCCTATCACAAACTCACGAAATGCACTGAACCTTGACACACCCTGCTAGCTTAATATGAGCTTTGTGAGGCTTCAACTGAGGCTACAGGTGGAGAGTGACAGAATAAGGGATGTGATGAAGTGGCAGGGAGGGTGTGAACACTACAATAGTTGTCAATAAGTTGCTGTATTTATCTCTATTTTTCAAATTGTCTCAAAATCTTAGATCATTCTTTTATTCAATTTCTTAAAACATTCTGCAACTATATTAAGAAATTGCTATACAAACAAAGTTGTCATTATTATTAACATGCTCACCTGATCAGTTTGTATAGGAACTTTTGGCTGTTTTTTGGAGATTTGAGGCAAAGTAAAGCGCACTTTCTTCTTCTGTTGTTCTTTGACTGCAGGTTCAAGAGAAGCCTGGGAGGACTGTCGCTGCAAGAGGACAAACAAATCAGAGAAGTGAGGAACAGTCAAAGATCTGCTGTATGCTTTAAACTGTCAGAAATTACATCTAGTTGCCATTTTCATACATTCAGATCTCCCCTTTTACTTTTTTTTTTTTTTACTGGTTTCATGCTGCAACTTGAACGTAATTGCCAAGTGAAGTCCCAGGTTACCTTCTTCTGGCGTTTAGAGGACATGGTGGATGTTGAAGGACTGGGAGACTGGGGAGCTGGCTGTGGGTCATGTGTCTCCTGCTGGCCTCGATTGTGCTTCCTGATGGACAGGTAAATGCGTTTTTGGTAGATGACAACAGCGTCTTGGTAGCTCCTTGGTGCCGAGCCCGGAGGTAACACGGAGATGTGAGATTTGTGTGGGGAGACCTTTCTTCCAGGCATGGTGTCATTCAGCACCCTGTAAGCTGCACGGTTGGAGGAAACAAAAGACATTCGGATGGCACCTGGTGCAGCCCGAAACTCTCTGGCCATCTGTGAGGACATGTTTTCTGTCATGCTGGAGGCCAGTTTCTGGCCTTTCCTCCGAAGGACTGCTGGACAGATCCATATGCCCTCTAGAGATTCTGCGAGCTTCGTGGAGCCCTTTGTGTCAGACAGGGGGAGGCCCATTCGTTTGAGCACTGAGTTTGGTAAAGTCCACAGAGGGATGCTTTTCACTTCAGCCTCCTTTGGGATGTAGATTTCCAGACTTTCAAGGGGATCCATGATCTGTGTATTTCTCTGTGACAACATAAAGAGTTCAGTTTAATCAGTTAGGGTGCAGACTCCATAACAGGTAGATTAACGCCTGATGACATCACCAGTTCCCATTAGTTCCCACGAGAAATTCAGTGGTTTGACAAGTGTTTTCATTTGGTGGTGGTTTGATAAGTGCTTTTATTTGACAGATTTACACAATTATCACAATTTTAATGAGAACACTACTTGTAGTAAGAAACACTGTTTGTCTGTTTCACATGATAAAAAACTGAACATCTTTTAATTTTTCAAGCAAAACAACTGATAACTTAGAGAAGATACAGTGGATATATCAGAAATCACACTGCAGAGCTGGAGCAGGATTGTTGTTGGCCCTTGTCCTGTGCTGTCACCTTATGGTGATAACAGGAATCGACAGTAGTTAAAATTTCAGCCCTTTCCAAACTGACATTCGAGTTCATGAACTGGAGCACAGTTTGCATCAGACGCTGCAGTCATGTCTTGGTATTTTGAGGACTGTGGAAATAATCTGCCAGGATTATAGTGACTGTATTACTTCCATATGAAGCCCTTAGTTTCAATATTTCATATCCTGTGGTGTATATGGGCATATATTCACTTTTTTCGTGGTTGAAAGAAAATGGTCACAACCATATTTGATTGACAAAATAAGAAATAATAATATAGTTCTCCATCAAATTTGTCTTGAGGATTTTTTTTTAGTTCTCTGCAAACAAGCCTGAAACAATTACATTCAAGCATAAGATCTTTAGCCACTGAAGCGTCACCCATTGATTTGTGGATTACTTTCTAGGAGATTCAACTTTTGGCACGGTCGCCGCCATCTTGGTTTTTGCCAAAAGGAGCCAAAAGTGACCATATTTGGACAAGAGGGTGGAGTTGGGGAGGATCTATGGAACATGTTTACTCAGATAAGAAGTACTCTCACAAGCTTGCATACAATCGGACTGCTTTTTGCATTGAATACAGGTTTAAATCACATCCGCATTAACTCGACTTTTCAGACCCGGAAGTTGCGGCCACTCATTAACCATGTTGTAACATGTTTCACCATCAAGCTCGGCAGAAACCAACGACACGTTCATTTGAATCAGGTGTGTTGGACGCGTCCAAAACACCCAGGACCAGAGTGACACATCCTGATCTAGTCCATAAAGCAAACGTGTGTCACAGGAGGGTCGAGTGTCACAATGAGCACAAATCCATTATACATGCATAAAGAATTCACCTACAATTACCAACAAAGCGTAAAATTGAGGTTCAGGTCTGACACATATGATCGTCGATGCTAAACCAAATGATGCCAAACAAGCCATTAGTCGTATATTTTTGCTCATACCTTGATGAAACATCCAGATCCTGCTTTGGAGATCTCAGCTGTGTTTAGTTGCATTTTCCCTTCCTCGCAAGGCAACACTACTTCCGGGCCGGACACTTCAGAGTAAAAGCATCAGTTAAACAAATCTAAACTAGAAATCTTGCATAGTGCACAATATGCATAATATACACAATCATTCGGTTAGTAGTATTTGAAAAAGTATATATTTGTATTTGCCCATGTCATACAATAGTGACACATCATCTGTACAATTCCTTGTTTGCTTAAAGCACAAATGTCATTTACAAACTATAATCTGCAGTGTCTGTGAGATCTGAAGGTCACCATGATACTGTGAACTTTAAGATAAGGTAAAACTTTTATTTATTTTAGATATTTTACTGGAACCACCCAATAATTCATGTGATCATTTAGTGGGTATGATAATTAAATTGTATCCCTGCCCTGTGATTAGATCATTTCAACAAACTGTAAAATTATAATTCCCAATTTTTATTCTGAAGGCCTGACACACACACACACACACACACACACACACACACACACACACACACACACACACACACCTTTCCCTCGGGTCACATCTTAACTTTCGATTTCGAAGAACTCTCCACCCCACTGTCATACATACAACTTCTATCTGTCTTAATATCTAATGTTTATGTTGCTTTTGTTTTTAAATTAAAGCAAACAAACAAAATGGAACCTGTTTTGATAGTGGTTAACAAAAGCCTTTTGTTAGTGGTTACTGGCAGTAAATGCTTCAATAATTAATAACATCTCTTACATTAGATAAACCCCTTCATGATGACAGAGGTGGAACTTTAGTCAAGATAAGTTCTGAATGACCAATAAAAAGTAAAGCAACGTAGCTTCATCCAAACACTATACGATCAGTTTTGGTGTCTACAACTCACAAAAGACGTGTTCACATAAATCATTAAAGCAGTGAATTTATTTGCAAGAACCCAAATAAAATATAAATATGGCATTAGTATTAAATAAATATGACTGGCATTGCATTTAACAAGTCCTTCTGAATATCATAACATTTTCACACAGTTAAAATAAGTCGCTCATCAGTTTCTCAGATTAAACAGTTTTACAGTTTCCACAATGTCTCAGTCCCCACTGACTCCAAGGGATGAGCATGTAACACGATGATGAAGAACTTAATTTCTCATAGAAATACTATGAGGAAAGTTTGACGTTGCCCTCTTCATTCATTTGATGAATTAAGCTCAGCTAAGCTTTTCAGTATTCGTCAATACTTTATATGATGATCTTGTAGTCTACTGAAAATTCACAGGCAGAACCAAGCACTTGAGTTTATTGTTGACCTCAGGATCATGTGTGACATATTAATCTTAACTCAATATCCACCTAATACAAACCTGTTTCCAAAAAAGTTGGGACGCTGTGTAAAACATATATATATTTACATGAATGCAATCATTTGCAATAAAAACTGTGTCTACTAATCCTTGCTGGTGAATGACTGAGTCTTTCCAGGATGAACCTTTCATACACAATCATTGTAGAAGCTATTCAGTATTTTCACCATTTAATATTATTTATTTAATGTTTAATCGTTATTTTGTTTGTATAATTAATTCAGGTTCAGTTACATTATTTTCACTATTTGGGTTTAGGTACGTGCTTTTATTTTGAAGGTGATGAGGCAATTTGCAGCGCACAGGTGAATCTAACTATGGGATGAGGACAGAGAGTCGGGTGGCACTGGGAGGACAAATGGTTTTTTACCAGTAAAGTAGTTCAGGGAAAACAGTTCCATTTCATATCCCTTGTAACATCCAAAGACAGAAATAAACTGCAGCTAAATGCATTTTTTGGCCGGAAAATGGACTTATTACCTGCATGCACTTTCTGCGTAAGATTCGCTGCCCGGTGCCCGGAGTGGCTTTTTGATTTTATTGTTGCCGGATGACAAATAGCCACTACAATCATGATCCTCTCACCTGTTACCAATGAACCTGTTTACCTGTGGACTGATCCAAACAGGTCTTTCTGGATCAGTCCACAACTTTCACAGTCTTTTGTTGCTCCTGTCCCAACTCGTTTGAAACATGTGGCTGCCATCAAATTCAGAATAATCAGATATTTACAAAAATCAATTAAGTTGATAAGGTAAAACATTCAATATATTGCCACTGTACTGTTTTCAATTGAGTATATGCCAAAAAGAATCATCAAATTATAACACTGTGTTTTGTTTTACACAGCACATTAAAAAATTTTGGAATTCGAGTTGTAGTTTTTTCTGAGCTTTTAACTGCATCTCATGGTCTTAGACCTTAAATTGAGATTATTTTTTCACACAACTAAGTACTTGTAGTAGTAGTATTGGTCAGCTATAGCTTGGCTTGCTGCGGTTCTTTCAGCAACTCGAGAGTCTGAAATGGAGGTGATCATCAGTGTGAAGATGGAGGATGCTTCTGGAGGACATGACCGGTTCATTTTATACTTTATCACTATATACTACTCTTCTCTCTCATAGTGTTGTTCCTCTGGAATTGTAGAGACTGGATCTGTGAATGAAGTCACCTACTGCCCCCATGATCCTGCTAAACACACATTAATATTATAACTAGTAGTACTAGTACTATTATCATTATTATTAGTAGTAGTAGTCGTAGTATTACTATTATCATTATTGGATTTGTGGAAGTTGCATGGTACTACTGCAGGTTCAACCTGCTCTATATGAAAAGTGCCTTGAAACGACTTCTGTTGTAATTTGGTACTTTATATATATATATATTTGAATTGAATAGTGTGAATCAATGTAACCTTTAAGGTATAACACAATGGCTTTATAGTTTCACTGCATTAAAGTAGGTAGTGTGTGAAGTGTAGTGTTTATGGGTGTACAATGATATACTGATAAACAGAGCTGCAACTACTGATTGTTTTCATTATCGATTAATCTGCCAATATCTTAATGACGAATCGATTAATCAAAAATGTCAAAGAATTTTGAAGAAGGCTCATCACAGAGCTGTTTTCCAGAGCCCTGAGTGACAGCTTCAAATTGTGTCTTTTGTCCAATCTACCGTCCAAAGTCTTACATTTAAGGAGCTTGAACCAGCAAATATTTGATGACAATTAGTGAAAAAGATTAATCCATTATCAAAATATCTTGCAATTAATTTTCTTTCTATTAACTCATCGATTAATCAGTGAGTTGTTGAAGTTCTACTGATACTGACACCCGATATAAGAGAAAATCACAAGTTTAATGCCATTATTTATCAACTCTATTAACTTTTTGTTCTTGCTACTACCAGCTGCCACTGCCCTTTCTGTCAGCACATACCTCTGTGCCACAACACAGTAAAACTAGGGGCCATCATTTTCCAATGCCCTGGTATGTACATGACACTGATGCTATATGATACTTGTGTTAGAACAGTTTATATACTAAAATAAATAAGAAAATGGATATGTTAGAAGAATGGAGTTTGAAAAGTTGGGTGTTGTTTTCTCAGCTCATGCTGTTTCTCATCAGATCTAAAGCTGCTTCTTTTTCTCTCAGAAGCTCTTTCAGTCTTTTGATCTCTTCCTGTCGTTTTATTTCTTCAGAGTCCGTGAACATTGTGTCTAAACTCTCACTAACTGGGACCCCATAAGTCTTACAGCTCTGCTTGTTCTTGGCTGTTAAACAGCTGATCTTACCAGATGTATTAACACCTTTTCTCACAGCCTTTGTTCTTCCACCTTTTCTACTCCTCTGGTCTGTTGTCCATGTCCACTTCTCTGGCTCAGCTGACTTTACACTGTACTTCGCTGCAGAGTCTGGAGTACCAGGGATGCAACATGGACACATTGTACGCTTCCTTGCTCTTCCCATCCTCCTTGTGTTTGCATTCAGAACAGCACAAGTTGGAGTCTGTGGCTGGACATCGGTGTTCTCTGAATTGGGGATGTCATTTTCATCTGTTCTGAGGAAATCCTCGTCTATGGGTTCCACATAGCCAATCACTGGCTCAGTTTCAACATCACATGATGTTCCTTTAAGTGAACTTTGACCTAAATTGCACTTCATGGCAGAGAGAGTTGTTGTGTTCAGTTTGAAATGTGAACATTTGAGAGGACTTGTGGCAGGGTCTGGCGACAGTTCCCGTTCAGTTAATACTTTCACTAGTTTGCTGTCAGCTTCTTGAGGACTGTACAACTCCTGTGCAAAAAATTGCTTCTTTTTCAACACACTTGTTGGTTCCTGAATATCCTCCACTGACCCTCTGGGCTCACTTTGTAGAGGCACTGCAGGGACAGACCAAGCTGAGGCTTCATCAATCCTCTGCAGGCAAATTTTCACATCAGCTGTTATTCCAAATGTCTGTCTCAGCAGATGGTCGCTCATTTGATGGAATTTTGGTGAGAGCGAAGATGTACAACTTGTTGTAGGACTCACAGAGCTCTGCAAACAGAAAAAATGACACTCATTAAAATACAAACAATAAAATAACATGAGAAGTCTGCAGCCATGCTAGTGGCTCTGGGACAGTAGTACTTTGAGATAAATGCTAATGTGAGTATGCTAACATGCTCAAAATAACAATGCTAAAATTCTGATGTCTAGCAGGTAATGTTAACCATGGTAACCACCACCCTTCCCATATGAGACATTTACTAATTAGTGGTGTGTAGTGGTCTCTATTTTTAAACTTTCTAAATCTTCTAAACGTTATTTATCATAATCAGTAGCCATCATAATCAAAAAATCCATCATAATCAAAAAATGTCCAATTCAACAACTTCAGGTATGCTACACATTACACTTCCCGGGCAACTAAATTTCCATCACTCTGATGGAGAAGGACGTGATGATACATTTCCGAAATGAGCAATAAATAAATATCAATCTGAGCGACGACTGTAAGCAGTGTGTGAGAGTGATAATGCACTAAATATGGTGATGAAACACACTAGAATGACAACTTTTCAATTTCCAAACACGGTGTATCAGTGTTTCTGTTGCGTTTGTTAAACAAAGGTGAAATCTGGCCTGCGAGTTTGTCAGAGCTATTAATGATATTAATCATTCAATATTCAGAGGACGAAAGTGTGTGATCCTACCTTTGGAATAACAGTGTTTTACCTATTGAGATGGTAAAAATTGGTATGTACAGATGTCACGATCTTGCGTGATGACATGCACTGTAAATTCTGCCTGCTCCACAGTAACTGTGCAGTTACATGCATTAGACTATTTATACTATCCTGTTGTTTCAGGATCCTCTGCTTGAAAAAAAACGTCCATCAAAAAAGACCATAGATTATCCAGAAGCAATGAAACAATAGAAGTTTCCTCACCTCCATTTTATGGGTGTCATTCACTGTTTGAGAGCATATTTCCCTGCTGCTGTCAGATGTGCTGGGATCTGCTGGACCTTCTGTTTCTCCATCAGCCTCCAAGCTATCCGACTGTTGCATGGAGGTGCTCTGCTGATTTTTGATGTTTGAGCCCTTACTATCATGCATGTTCATCCCTGCTGAACCACAAACATGAGTGAGATTTTTTTCTGTGCTGACTAACATGTTCTGGCCAGGGTTCTTTCCTCTCAGAGTGGAGCTGCTTGTGCCCTTCTGGTCTTTTTCCTTCACAAGTGCCATTTGTGTTTTGAGGACCAAGTCTTGTGCTGAGCCAGCCTCAGATTTGGGTGGAATATATGACACAAATATGACATTGTCTTCATCCAGATGAGTGACTGCAGACATGTTAACTGTCGCTGCTTGTTGTGATGGATCATCCTGAGCATCATCATCACAAAGGTCAATCACTTCGCCTGACTCGTCTGGAATGATGATTCTGAGGTCCTGTCTTATTTCAGGTGCCACTGACTCAAGTGATTGTTGGGATGAAGGTACCGTGGTTTTTGGTAATTCCAAATGTTTCGTTTTTGATGTTGTTTTTCCAATTTTAGGTGGCAGGCTGCACTTTTTGGCCACAAAAAACACTTTTCCGTTGCACATGACCAAGGCGTTGTCCTGTTCTTGTTCTTTTTTAGCCTGACTCAACTGAGAAAATGGTTTTGTCATGACATCACAGGGCTTGCTAGCATTTTCTCTCTCTGCTAAAGCCCAAAGAATCTCTGATGTAACAGAAGCAGAATTAAGAGGATCCAGAGTTGGAGTTGTTGAGCTGTCCTCTTCTTCAATAGTCCACTTTGTGGGGCTGTTGGGCCTTTGTGAAACTTTTGGAATCAATTTTAAATGTGCTTGTTTGGATGGGCGTCCACATGAAGCTTCATTTGATGTTATGGAAACCAGCTTGAGTGACTGAAGTGCAGCATCACTTGGTGGAGTAATGCCTTGATTCACAGTTGTGATGGGTGAAACGTAGACCACATTGCGTAAGCCTGAACCTGGAGAGGAGCAGGCTGATGAAGTAAAAATTTGTTTCTTGATGCTTGGAGGTAGTTCAGATGCTGGGACTGTTCGGACTTGTGCATTAGGGGGAATCTGAAGGTAATGTCCTTTGGGGAGTGCTGGAGATTTCACTGTCACTGGGAGCTGACTTTTAAGTCTGACTGACTTCTCACAGTTTGTTGAAAGTGTTGCCATCTGAGGTACTTTGGCCATTAAATTTACAGTCTGTTGCAGTTGTGGTTGCTTGTTTAGTGCATTACAGAGATCCAAACCTACTTGATTAGGCAAGGCATTCTTGAGGGAAACCTGTTTGTTGTCAACTTGCTGAGTGGCAGAAGGTTTCACAGCTGCTATTTTTACCATTGGAACAGGTGCTGAAGCAGTATTTATGGCTACAGGTTTCAGTGGTTTAGGATCTGTTTTGGGATTGTTTATTAGAGTTTGGACAAACTGTCCATTGACCATTTGCACAGGAATCAGTTTCATGATGTTCTTTCCATCTGCTCCAACAGCAGGCATTGCCTGGTAGAAGACACCGGTCCCACTGAGAGAAAACACAACAGAGAACAGAAACATTAGCATTAGTCCAGAACGGTAAGGATTAAAAGGTAAATACAAATTTTATATTTACATATATTTATTTGGCAGACGCTTTTGTCCAAAGTTAATTTTTTTTTATATTAACAAGTCAAATGGTGTCATTCCTAAACAATCCTAGTCTAGATCTTTACAATCCTGTGGTACTACGATTCTTAAAAGAATATTTCAACATTTTGGGAATCAGACTTAGTAGTCTTTTACAGCAGACATTTTGGCTACTTTTATATGTGGTCCTAAATCAAATGCAGGTCTGATTTTTTTGTAGTGTCAGTCTGAACAGACAAATCACAATGCATGTGACTTTCACATCACTCACTTTGCCTGAACTGAGCGTCTTTCCGCAAAATTCTTGTGGAGAAGTGCTGACATTTGCATTTAAATGTCGCCCTTGACCACCTGAAACTATGGATGAAATCGGTTTGTGTGTACCCATTAAGTCACCATCCCAACACTCCTGGCTCCTGGTCCCCACACACACACACACACACACACACACACATCTCTGAACTAAAGTAGCGGCCATTGCTTCACACAAAGCCATAGTTAGAAATTTAGCTCTTTTTAAGCTTGTCCTCATTCTCATCCGCTCACAAATTAATGCTGTGTTTTTCTTTTGCACATGCAGGTCACTGCAAGACCATGGCCAGTTTATACTGGCATCTGATATTGAGTGCACTTAAAAATAATGTGAACAGCCAAACAAAAATATCAGATCTGAGCAATGAATCCAAATGAGTACTGAGGCTTTCATAGTGCACATGAAAAGCACACATAGATGACATTAGATTATTGTCTCCTTGGTGAAATTTATCTTGGGCACTTGACAAAACAGCAAACATGCAGTATCACAAAACACTAGAACATAGATAACAAAACATTGCACAGATGCCCTAACAAGGATATTGCACAGATGCCATACATCAGGAGAAATTTTAATCCTAAAATAATAAAATGAATGAGGCAGAATTCCATTTAGCTGCTTCATGTTCATGCGTCATAATCATTATACAGGTTGGCTGGGACATTTGAATATTACATTTATTCAGGCAATGCTTTTATCCAAAGCGACTGACAGCAACTGCAGTTAATCACGTGGACACAACCCAACCAATCCCAAGCTAACAGAGACCCTGCTAATGTTATTACTAACACCCCTGTTGTTTCTGCTATGACACTTGGAAAAGTCCTCATGTCTTTCCCAAAATGTTGAACTATTCCTTTAAAAATTATTATTACTGGAATTATATTACTGTCATACTTTATGGTAAATACAGGTATTAAAGACTACCATGGCATTAGCACTGTTTTGTTATTATGAAGCACAGATTTTGTTTGATAATAACTGTGATTAGTATGTATCCATGACGTCACCGTTACTTTTATAACCAGAGAATATAAACTGAATCGGAAGAAAAAAAAATCAAAATCTAACAAAAAGTGGACTGTGAGCCAAGTCCTATCAATCCACAGGTTTCTGTATTGCTTCATTGAATTTTCGAGTATGACATGTATTTAACTTCCGTGTACCTGCACCTGTGAACCGCATCCATGTCGCCCACGGAAACGCGTGAAACTTTGTAAAACGTCCTCTAGCGTAACGGAAACAGCCGCTTTAACGAAAGTGGGCCCAGGATAATTCCTGGAACATGCTAACGTTTACTGTACGAAAGCCACAGACACGAAGAGTTGCGGTCAAAATAGGCTGGTTATTTCCGTCGTTGCTTCAGTCCTCAGATTATAAAACGAGTTTGTCTCTTCACGGGATTTATCGACTCAATAAACCGCCGCCGAATCAAAGTTTTTCAATCTACATTTTGCTTCTACCGTTTCCCCTCTCGGCATCCGTTCCTGCATCGCGTCTGTTACATCCAACTTCCGGTGTGTTACATGGCTCATATGCGATGTCGCTAATCATTTTTAGTGTTTGTGTGATGTTACGTTCGCCAAGCAGTACTTTCTAAGCACATGATCTCGGTTTATGTTACATATAATTCTCTCGTATTTTGTCTGTTTTCCCTGAACGCTGCTCAAAACACGGTCAGCACCGTTACCAAACCGAGGTGGCGTTTCATGTTTTTTCTACTTCCGCTTGAACATGAAGGCTTCCGGTTCCGCTCTGTGATACGTGGTTTTGTTTGTTTGTTCATTTATCCCGTAAGGCATTTTAGACAGAAAGATGACCTTGCTCACTTTGGCTGAAGTGCTTGATTTTACTAGCACGGGTTCGGAGCAGTAGGTTATAAAATAACCACATTCCACTCATACATACGAAGAAACCTGGCAGAGACAGCATGATCAATTCAAATGTCCCCTTTCCTGTATTTAACGAGGCGTCTTCAGGGTCCAGTCACGTGATCTCAAATCGTGAAACGCTAATTAAGGCTTCTATAAAGGAACCAAGCATTGTACCCTGAATGAACATTCATTATAAAGCAAGAAATGTCTCTAAATTGCAGCATTCTCTCCCTGTTACATTCATTCCATTCTTATCTCACCCTGAACACAGCACTTTGTCTGACCTTGATTCACGTTGACGCAAGTTTCCCCTTCCACTGCATCCCACTTATTTTGTAACCTGCTGTGAAACCTTATAACTATTCTTCATGTTCCCATGTGCTTTTCTTACCTCAAGCTTTGGGTTTTTGTTCTTGACTGTATATATTCCTGCTTGTTTTGTTAAACTTCAGAACATTGCTGATTTGTTCTCCTCCTTTGCTTCCAGAAATCAACTCTCAAAGGTCAAGTCAGGAACTGTCGAAAGCATTGATCGAAACAAAGACATAACTGGTATAGAAATAGAAAAAAACTGCACTTATCATTCACACTTCTGTGGTTATTGAAAATACAATCTGACTCCAAAAAACTGGGATGCTGTGTAAAACAAAAATATGTGAAAATGTGAAAAATGTGTTAATTTTCTTACTCTTTTTGACATATACTCCATTGAACACAGTACAAAGACAGTATATGGAAAGTTTTACGTAATCAAGCTCATTGATTTTTGTAAACATGTGCTTCAGCTCAGTCATTCACAAGCAATGATTCTCAGGGGGTGGGGAGACCAGGTGGAAATAACACATTAAAGAAATATTGCTCCATGTCTGATTGTTGTGAAATTATGCCCCCAATTTGCCAAAAAACTTTCTGGGAGCACTGGCGTCACAAAAAGTCCTTCAATCATCTGCCGCATCTAAAACTCCATGAGCTGTCCCATTAAAAATGAATCAATAACATAATTTGCAGACATCATATTGCACATTTATTCATCATCATGTTATGTCTCAATATACAATTCATTTACTGGCCTGTAACTCTACAGATGCCATACATGTCATTAGTAGTAAGATAATGCATCTTAAATTGTTCTCTAACATACATTATGCTAGAATAGCAATTTGTATGCTAAAAAAATAAACAGCTAGCTGAATAAAGATACATGCAATTGAAAAGCTCAGTGTGCATGTAGAAGGCACATCTTTACATAAAACATGTTTTTTCTTGTAACAAAGTCTTAGTATGTATGATGAGGCAGGGACAGCACCTCAGTGGTCAACAATGTTGCCTCACAGCTGGGAAAGGTCCTGGGTTGCAATGTGATCCAGCATGCTGAGCTGTTTCTGTGTGGAGTTTGCAGGTGTCTGCATTTTGCAGCAAGGCCAAGTGGAAAATCTAAATTGCCTATAGATGTCAGTGTGAGTGTAAATGCCTGACTGTTAGCCCTGATGCAGGACTGTCCTGTCAGGTATCCTGGATTATTGTGTTCAATAAGTTGGACATTTCACTCACTGAGCAGCTCATAAAATTATTTACAGGAAGCTTATTAACGATACAAACTCACTGGATGGTAGGATGTCTTTTCAGTGACTTATAGAAAGGGAAAAAACAAGATGTCTATATATATATATATATCAAATTTTATGAGCTGCACAGTGACTGGGTGTATATGATGATGCAAACAACTATACAGTGATGCATATTTGAGAATTAGTGCAATTTTGCTTTATAACCTGATTATTGTGTTTGATTTAGTGAACAGACCCACATATCAGATTCAGTCTCAGTATTATAACATTCAGAACTCTCAGTCCTTCTTTGCCAGCAGTTCATCCAGAATACGTTCACACATGTAAAGGCAGCGAGGCACATGGAAGAACCCTAAAGAAGAGAAGAGAGACACCATTATCTCACCAGCCAGGCAAAGCAGCAAACTGCCCCAGGCCCCCCACCCTCAGGGACCCAAAGGATTCAGGTTCACTGTCAGGCATTTAGTTTGTGGTCATTTTTTTTTAGCAATACTGTACACAGCACTAAAGCAAAGAATAAAGTCAGTTCAGTCAATGATCTTCTTACCTTTAAAGGGGCCTCCTTTGAAGTCTAGTGCCACTTTCCCTTCTTGTGTCAAATAGCCAAACCACTCGCCACTCTTGGCATCGGGAAACTGCACAGAGTCAGACACACGTACAGTATTAGGCCTACAGAGCACTTAAATACTCTTGAGTCATCAACAAAGTATATGTGATCTTTCAATGCTATGTAATAAGCTGGTTTGTAAAACTGTCAACAGTTAAAAAAGTAGTTCTTTCTGAGAGTGAAACAAGCAGATGGAATATGTTGTATCTTGTTTAAATTGTGCACAAAGATACATCTGTGGTTTTCGGCTGAGTTATGTGCTAGAACTATTTCTTGTGTCCACCCTGTCAGCTCTTCTGTGCACTATAGTGCAGGTTGGTACAGGCCTTGCACAGTGGCACCAAACCCAACCTGACAACCTCAATTAGGCCTTTTTCACTGAAGGTACATAATGACCCATAAGTTCAGGTGAAGCCGTTGTCGTTGATCTGATTTTCTTTCCACTGTACTCTACCCATTTTAGGATGAAGCTGAATTTTGGCTGTGCTCAGAGGGTAAAAAGCAATTAAGAAAGTAGAATGTGAACTGCAAGGAAGTTTTTTTTTCAGTTGTAATGGCATACAGTATACCTGAAGTGGTTTTGCCACAGACATATGTCAAAAACTTTCTGCTTTGTGAGACAAGCTGGGAACACACAGCAGTATCAAGCACAAAGACCATACAGGTTCTTCAAACTTTAGCTTATGAGAAGCTCCAAGTTAGGGGTCATGACAGGACTGTGATGCGGCACACAGTCACTGTGCTTGGATGGTATTGATCATTTCACATTTCTGTGTGTTTGGATAAACAAACAAGGTACAGCCTACAGCATGCAGCATATTGACCAGTAAGATTTAGAGGTGTTGGTAGGTGTATTTTGTAACTTCAGCTGAACTGCTTTCCCCTACTTCCAGTCATTATGCTAAGCTGGACTAATCACATCTTGACTCCAGCTCTGCACTTAAGAGACAGACAGGGGATTGAAATGCATCTGAGAGAACAGATGTGTTGCAGAAAAATGTTGAAATAGTCCATTAAAAAGCAATGAGACCTGTACAGCTTGTTGGCACTGCAGTGTAAACTCACATGGCTAAAGGTGTATTGATAAACTTGAAAGAATCTCTCCAGCAGCTCTGGTCTCTTGGTTTGACTGTAGGCCATCAGGAAGGCGATGAGGGCCTCACAGTGGGGCCACCACAGCTTCATACTCCACTCCAACTGGTCCAATACACAAAGCAGGATCAAACTTAGTGATCGCCCATATTTACCAGTGCAAGCAAAATATAACAGAATCCACTGCCTAAAGGAAAACACCATCACATGCAGAGAAGTCTGATTCACCTGTGTGGGGCAGTGACCATCAACATCCAGGAAGTAGAAGAGGCCCCCGTGCTCTTTATCCCAGCCGTACTGATATGGGAGCTCCACAAACTTGTCAATGGCAGTCCTCTGGAGCTGGTCATCCCCCTGCTCTGCACTGAACTGAAGCAGGAACCAGCCTGCTTCCAGGGCATGGCCTGAGTCAGCATGGGTTGGCAACAAAAAAACATAGGAAAATGTTGAGGTAGCGAGAAAGAAGAGGAAAAGAGCTCAACCCAAGCTTCCCTGTGCTCTCACTGTGCTTGCTCTTATCTGAGCGTCTGGTCAGCTGACAATGTTTACCTGGGTTCTGCAGTCGGCCACTGCAACCCGGCAGCTCTGCTCCCTCCAGCGATACGTTCTCTAGAATAGCTGTGCTGTTTCTCTGTATTGAGTCACAGAAAAGGAAATAGGGAGTTTCACACACTTTGATTAACATGGGTGTTTGCTTAAGATTATATATTGTTATAGAAATCGTTCAGAAATTACTTAGATGTGTACAGTGTTATTGTAAACAATAAAACTCATGGTCAGAATAACAACAGTACATTGACACATTTGTAGGTCCTTTCCATTAACTGATAAGTCGACTAAAATGGAGAACAAAGCATTAAGTGGTCACGTGGCATGATATTGTTGGTATCAGTGAGACAGCAGCGATTTCACCCTTCACATTTGTTTCCTACAAGCTGAGTAATATTTCATTTTAAAGCCATTATAGCAAAGCACAAGTGATGTTCTATGTGTCTATACCTGGATGTGCTGTAGAATCTGCTGGACACACCAGCTGCCCAGCTCTTTGTACTTCTGCACCACCTCCGCTCCCCGGCCTTCAGTCAGCTGCTGCACCAGACACAGCAGCATCATGGGAACGGCCATACTGTTGGTAGGAATGTCTCCGGGGAGCTGGGGCCGGCCCAGGCCTGACGAGTCCTCCCGAACCCAGTAGATCAGCTTCTCCATCATCTGTTCAGCCTCGAGCTGGCGATGCAACAGAGCAGAGACCAGCCTATCAGAGCCATGGTGTGATCATGTGGGAATGGGAGGGTGTTTTTCATGGGATTCAGCAGGTTCAAGCATGTTTATCCAGAGATTAAATCTTATTATCTCATCATTCATGTTCATATTGTCTCATGTTGTTTGTGATTGGTCTGTCCAGCATGTGTGCATGCTGACATTAACAGTTTGTTTGAAAAAAATTGGAATTTGAAAGTTCAAACTGTAGATTGACCACAAAGTACAAAACCTTAAAGTAATTTGCTATTTATACAGTACATTTTGATACATCCACAGAAAAAGTTAATGTGGCTTCCACAGTGCGAATACAACATATCAGTGTTCTGGTTTTGACGATGACAGCAGTTGCACTATCATGGGGAGTTTTCTTTTGTCTGTCACAACAATGTCAAAATGACATTTGGCAAACGATGACCTAAATTTTCACAAAATAGGGAACTACTTTGGCCATAGCTTGCAGAGTTTCAACATCCATTTCTGTTCACACAGGATCAGCATAAAAGTAGCACAGATCCAGCACATGTGACAACTACAGTGTGTCAGCGTGCACTTGGTCCACTTAATGTTTTACCTTATCAACCTAATTAAAAATAAGTTTGCAAATATATGCTCAATCTAAATTTGAGGCCAGAAACATGTTTCAAACAAGTTGAGACAGGAGCAACAAAGACTGACATTTTAGCTATATATTTCATTTTGGAGAATGTCTGTATCTAATTTAAAACACTGTCATAACCAGCAGGGCAAATACCAGCAATCCTTATTCTACGTATAATAATGTAATAATGTCTTTGTACCTGCATGTCTTTGTCACCAGTCACCCTGCTCAGTTCATCCAAGGCCATGATGTAGAAACACTCACTGAATATGGTCCTCTGAATTTTGACTGGTTTACCATCTCTTGTTAAGCAGAAGGCACACTTCCACTGGTCACTGCTGCCACCGGAGCCACGAACAAACCTTCTAAGGAATGCTCCTCCTGAGATGGCAACAGATCAGTATAAAATATATTCATGGTTAGACACATCGTATGAAGATAAAGCCACCAGACATGAATACATAGCATTGCTGTCTTCATCGACCTGTTAAAGTAAATGGAATGTGGGGGGGAAGCATGCAGGAAATGGTTATATCTTTCTATGGGTCAAAGTGACTAATTATTGTCACACTAACAAAAACTGAGTAGCTTTCCATTAATCCAAACTGGTCTTGGTAGTGGACTTGGACCTGCTCTGACTCAACAACTTTATCCAGCAAAGTCAAGGTTCACACACACCAGCTTTTGCTGCTTCAAGGATTTCAGGCTTGTGGAAGCGATCCATGGTTCGGTACAGGCGACAATACATCCACACCTGGAAGAGAAGCAAGGCGGAATATTCACACAGCATGTGCAGATCATGTTTCACACTGTGGATTGCTTGTATCACTACAGAGACGCACCTGTCGACCCTGCAGCCAGACGTACTTCAGCTCATCATAAATCTGTCCATCCCTCCCAAGACAAGTGAAGAAGCCTCTGAAACAGGAAGCACAGATTCAAGTTTATAACAAGGATACAGATGAGATGAGCAGACGATATTTTCATTTCAAAAGTATTCGAGTGGAACTGCAGTACCCATGTACAGTATCATGAGAGTATTTGAGCCAGAAGTTCACCACGTTGTCCAATTCTGCACGAATCCGCTCGCGACACTCCTCCAGCTTCGCCACAGACATCGTTCCTTTCAAAAAGACTGTGAAAATCAGTGTGTGTTGTTTCCTTCTGCCTCACATACAAGGTTAAACCTAACAGGACATGAACTGAGACGACAGCACATTTTTTGCTTGCTATGCAATAAAACTCCTCAGCTGTTTATTTTGGTACAACGTCAGATTTTGATAAAGTTCAATTTGACTGTTTGCTGATTTCTGTGCAATGGTTCTACTAGAATACTGGACCTTTCTTAGTTTCAAGATGCCAGCTTTTCTCCCATTCACAGTTCTCATGTTTATTCTTTCTAGCTACAAAACCAAGACTACACATTCAGAGAGTTTTTAGTTGAAACAATCAAAGTAATTTCGAAGCACCTGAGCAACAAGAAAAACCTGTCACATGTTCAGTCACGTTCACGCTCAGGTAAAAACTGGAGTGGCTGAAACAAAAGGCTCTATCTTCCAAAACTGTATATAGTCTACATGTACATACATTCATGAAATCAAAGCTGGCATTCTGATCTCTTGTTAAATATTCATCTTAAATCCAAATGACCTTGACTTTTGGAGGGCACTGTAGATTGTGTATTTCAGTCTGCATACGTGTACTTTTACAGCTAAGTGGGACACTCCTTTTGGTGAGCAAACAGATTTACGTAAAGCAAATCAAAGTAAATCAAACTTAATTCTTGGGTTCATATTCCTTGCATGCAATAACTTCCCACTGACATCACTAAACCTTTGCTTTGTTCTTTTAAGAAGCTTTTCTAGGCTTTTCCTGCAGCCTCTTTTAGTTCATTTAGTTTGTTTTGGAGGGTTCTTTTTAAGTTTGAATGGGCACACACAGCATTTTCAAGTACACAGCATTGACATTGTCAGTTTTAGTGTGTTGTGTTGTTCATTGTAATGTCGCACTATGAAAGAGACCATTCTGCATAATCTCACCTGTCATACTTCACATACACACAGCTGATACTTCTGTCATTAAATGCAGGGTTTTTACTTAGCAATAGCATTGTGACTTTGAAAAGTAAAGGCAGAGCAGATCTTCCACCAACTATAAATCAGTTTTATTTGAAAGCTGAGAGCTGAACACACAGACAGGAGTATTGTCTCAGTCTGCCTGGAACATCTGTCGCCATCAAAGCAGTGAAGTGAAGCAGTGGGTTGTTTTTTAAACTATAATCCGACTGTGGATTTGCGATGTCTTGTTCTTGCTCTTGTTAAAAGACGAGAAAAACGAGCCCCTGCTGTCAGACCAGCATGTTGCACCGGAGCAGCAGCTTCTCATGTTCATCATGTCACGTTAGAGTCGGTGTTTATCAGCAGTTAGAGGACAAAGTGGCAATAAAGCTGCTCTTACCTCGGTGTGCAGCTTCAGCTCAGAGGATGTGGACAGCAGTCTGTCAGCTTCCTCTGTGTGTGTGAGAGTGAGGACCAGCTGTCACATGACCAGACAGGAAGTGAGAAGCGCATCACACTTGATCGCTTTTATACAGTCTATGATCACAGTGAGCTGGAAACACCCACTGAGGTGAATGTAACTCCTGTAAGTCCTGATACAGATGAGAAATCAAACATCTTATAGTTGATTTCAACTGCTCATCAAAGACTGTACTGAGAATAAATGAAATAATACACAAAATAAGCTAATTACGACAAAGTAATGACATTTCTCTTGTTCTTGAGCCTTTGTAACCTAAACACAGAAGGAATTAAACATTTCTCTAAGACCCTCTAGGCCCTTTACTTTTTTTTTTGACAATGTTCAAACTACTAATAAGAAACTACTAAAAACGTGTAAAAGGGACAAAATGATCAAGAGAGGACAAGACAATCTTATCTAATCAATTTGAAGTGTTGACTGCAATCCAGAAGGAACTTTTGTGGTGCAGTAAATTTACTTGATGAATGTTCCACCTCTGCATTTCCACAGCAATCTCAGCCTCTAAAAGACCAAGTTGAATGAAGATCTTTGTAAACTGAGGATTCAACCTTGAATTTATTGCAGTCCTGTTGTTGTAGTGGACTCAAATCTGTTTTAACCAATGCGTGTAACTAATAAACTGGATGTAAATAATTACTATGTAAAGTTATGAAGTTGTCATTACATCAAAATCACACGGTATGACAAATATGCTGTATTTCATGTATTTTAATTTCTTTATAGGAGAAGACGCAACATCAACAACATCAAGGGAACCCGGAAGTGCAGCACGATAGTAAACCATAGACTGTAAAAGTAAACACAGGTGTGAAAGCCACGAAGAAGAAGCGGAAGCGGAAGAAGAAGAAACAGACATGCGCCTTAGAGCGAACCGGTTCAGTTTCATATTTACTAGTAAGCAGAAGAAACTTTATCAAGCTTTGTGGCCTTCTTTTTGTTTGTACTGAAGTTTAGAATTTAAAATGTCAAACTCTGCCTGGTCAGAAAAAGTCCTGCAGCTCCTCCGCCGGATGAATAGCTTTTATTCAGCAGGTAGGTGACTGACAGTGTTAAAAATGCTGTCAGCGTTATGAAATGACTTTAACCACCTCATCGTGCTTCCACAGGCTCCTGTCGTGCCAACTGCTTCAGGTTTGAGATAGACAAAACACAGGTGGGCTGGATTCCCCCCCATGTAGCTTCACTGTTGACACGGTATCCAGAGGTGTTCAGTCCGCCACACGAGGGCGCAGTGTCCCTGTGTCCCAGTCTGGATTCATATGGGAGGAGATCAGAGACGGTGGATGCTGTCCTGCAATCTCTGAGACAGGAGAGCTCCCTCACCTGCCTTAAAGGATGGAGAGATGAGGTGAGGTGAGCACAGACACACCTGCTCTTGTCAGGGTGGATGCAGGTGTCTGATGCTGTTTATAACTTACCCACAGGTATGACATTGGGTAGAGTGAGAATATCATGACCAAACTTACCTGCCAAACAAAAACCTGTAGATGAATTTCTGTCAGGTACTCATGCTTTACTCAGTCTGAGGCCTGTGTGGATCTGGGAGGAGTTAGAGCAGAGCAGTTTACCCAGTTGTCTATCTTGGTCCAATCAATGCTGATTTTATACAGTATTGTGATTTCAGCAGGAAATCTGGAAAATTGATGTTGAGTTTTCAATTTAATGTGTGTGGATATTCACAGTCCCCAGAGGATGCTTCTAAAGAATGTTGCTGACCTGTTGGCTTTTTGCAACATGCTACCATCAGGCCAAAATATCTTCCTTATTGATCATATGGTCCATCACATTTTCAGAGGACATTCATGGTCCTCAGTTGAATATTAATGGCAGTTTCTTCTTACTCTGACCTTGGACAGTATAAATGATATATTAAATTAGAATAGGACGATTTTCTTCCAAATGCATTCAATTAACCTATATGTCTTCCTACTGCATTCTCATGTTTCAGAAGTACAGTGTGATGCCAAAGTTCTCTGACCCTCCTTTGATGTGGATGGAAAGAGCTGCTACATGTAGGTTTTGACACACAGCAGCAGCTCCATATAAGGTTTCAATAATATCAGTGTTGTATGAGCTGACTGTGATGCTACACTACAGGTCTGTTTGGGGTGAAGCGGTATGGAGTTCATATCAATGGTTACACTGTCAGTGCCAGTGGGGAAGTCAGCATGTGGTTGGCACGACGCTCCTCCACCAAACAGACATACCCTGGACTCCTGGACAATGTGGTGAGTACAAACTGTAACAGTCCAGACAGTGATATTGGTTCAACATTTCAAATTCAAAATTCTTCATATTCAGAGTGATGTGTTGTACTTTGGAAGGCAGCAGGTGGTCTGGCTGCTGATGTGGGCATCAAACAAACTCTGGTCAAAGAATGTCAGGAGGAAGCTTGTATCCCAGCAGCCATTGCTGAGAAGGCTCGTCCTGTAACTACAGTAAGGTGAGCTCAATATCACCACTCATCTAATAAATCAGGACAGGGTGAAAACAGAAAGGGTCACTGGGACTGGTGGCATCGCTCTGTTCTGCAGAAACCTTGTTATGAAACAAAGTATAAGTATCAAATATTTTTTTAAAAAAGACTTTAGATTCCATAACTAACTACTTCAAC
Organism: Centropyge bicolor; assembly: GCA_037975185.1. Classification (NCBI taxonomy): domain Eukaryota; kingdom Metazoa; phylum Chordata; class Actinopteri; family Pomacanthidae; genus Centropyge; species Centropyge bicolor. Next base: position 5,453,588 of record JBBMOC010000011.1, on the reverse strand, counting down.
ATATGTTCTAGCTACACCTACGATGACGAAGAGGGGGTGTTTGCAGAAAATCAGTTTGTCTTTGATTTGGAACTTCCTCTGGATTTCAAGCCCAGAATAGGGGATGGAGAGGTGCAAGACTTCTGCCTCCTGCCCATTGATCGGGTTAGTGTTGCTGACACATTGTGACTCATTGATATTCCTGTGAAATAATAATATTCTGAGGGGAGACATTAAAAGAACCCAGATGAATGATAATATGATGGAAATGTGAGAGAGGTATTTTGTGACTGCTCTGTCTTGGTTTCAGGTGAAGGAGCTGCTGGCCACTGATGACTTCAAACCCAACTCTGCCATGGTGGTCTTGGACTTCCTCATTAGACACTCATTTATTGAGCCAGACACAGGTTTGTGGCCATCTACAAAGTCTACAAGTCATCTAAAGTTCACTGTTAAAATCAGTAACTGACAATACAAACTCATCAGTTGACTAATTGTCTTGTCCTGATCTTATGCTTTTCATTTCAGAGCCATGCTATCAGGAATTTGTGGCAGGACTTCATCAGACATTAGAGTGAAGCTGAGGACTGAGCCCACTGTCAGAGGCAATGACACCACATACTGTGTCTAACATTGTTATTTATATTCATCCCAGAAAATGGCATATGTTAGCCTCGCAGAAGCCAACTAACTGTTGTGTGCTTAGCTTTTGTTTTGAGAGAACATCCCTCAAAACTGGACTGAGCCTGGCAACTGAAGACTGAGTCAGTCCATGAGCTGAGAAGAGTGGTTCAGGACAGGTGAACTGAGAGCTGGACTTGGACCTGACTTGTAACAGGGTGACAGACAAAGATATACCGTAGTTCGAGAGGACTGCAGCTCAGAAGAAGCAGGGAGCCTTAGAGAGGAAACCATAGATTCTTTCAGTATAAGGCCCAGGTTTGTGGTCCCCAGATAGTTTCCATGATCAAGCAATAACTTTGATGCTTAATTCATAATCAGAACAAATTTGTCTTCTTTTTTCCTGTCCAACTAATCTGTCAAGCATCTTTTACTGTACATGAGACCATTAAACATGTTTCAACATGACTTGACTTAATTTTCCATAGTATGATTTATTTTTTTTAGCTCATAAGAAACAACTCATACTTAAAATGGGTCAAGAAACTACGTTTTTCCTTTTCATCTTATTGGCAATCCATTGATTTTTACCTTTCAAAGTCAGTGTCACTAAGAGAACAACTCAGCTGGAGGAAACGGTTGTATAATGTCTTCTTTGGTGCTGGAGGAGCTGTGACGAGTCTGGGAAAATAATCCTGATGGTGTCGGGGCTTGGACACTCACATTTACAGATTTAGATTACAGAAAACACATTTTTAACTGGGCCTCATATATTCTGTATCAGCTTATTCAAACTCTTTATTAAAGTTACTTGACATATTATTATGGTTGCACCAAAAAAAAAGTATTTTAGCACTGGTGAGTGGTGGGTAAAAGCATGATTTATACAAATGACTCACATTGTGGCAGAAATTGGTCATTATCAGTTACAATTTATTTCCTTTAAAAAAGATGACTGGAGACGTGTGAGGATACATTTGTATACAAAAGAATATTCCTCTTACAAATAACCAATACTTTAGGAGTTGCTTGCATTTTGCTTTTCATTATTTGACATTATATTGTCTACCACACTGACCTTTTGTTTTAAGTTGTGTGCAAATAATTCAAGATAAGCCAGTAGAATATCACATAAAGTTAAAATGACATACAACAGAAGCGGAAAAAGAATAGTTGTAGACATTATGAGTGAACTTGGAAGCGGAAACAAAACACACTTCCAATAACACCCTGGCATACAGGTATACCATACATTTTCAAATCAAAGCTGGTATTTAAATAATAGGAGTGTCTAATAAAAGCCCAACAAATAATGGCTGGCTTAAAAAACAGACTATACTGTAACATCTCACATGCTAAAATTGAGTATAATGTACTTTTCCCACAGCACTTATTCTATCAATTCAACAACAGTCATGTCATATATACATACATTATTTCTCTGAGTTTCACATCTCTAACAATGTTTTCTAGCACTTTTTCCTCCCTGCTTCCACATGGCAGTTTCTTTTATTGCTGTTACGTTACTGACACTGAAATTCCACACTTCTGCATATGTTCAAATTAAAAACCAAACAAGAAAGACAAGAAGAAATTTGTCCTATGAGCTGCTGGAAAGTTTTTCAAGTAAAATCTGTAACAAAGTTTCACTGATGTAACTTTAAAATTTAAAAAAAACCCCAGCAAAACTAAAGTGAAAATAATTTGTATCTGAAAAAATATTTATGTTAAAAGGAGAAACTGGAAGGACATGACTGTTTTAGTAGTGATGGAGACAGTGCTGTACATTATACTGAATATATCAAGACAGGCATTGAATGTGCATCAATAGCAAATTAGAACAGGAGCATATCAGAAAACACTGAGGCTAAAATATGATGAAATTGTCTTACAGGAGAAATTAGAAATAAAGGCTTGTCTCTAATATGACCCTGTTTTACATACAGGTCTGGTCCTCACTGTAGTTGAGGTAAATTAAGGCCCCACTACTAATTGAGAATTTTCAGTAACTGTCTAAAGGATAATACAATTTTGTCAACCCTTTAATACCCAACTATATACAGTGTGTTTGACAGTCCACATCAATTCAATAACATACAGTTTCTGACTGTTGTGTTCGTTAACAAGCCTGCATGAAACACTCCAATAAGTTGGTCTCATTACCATCATGTATTTATGCCCAAATGCCAATAACCAAACTCTCAGCTTTTTTTAAATGAATGAAAGTTGTATCAAACACTACAGGTTCATAAAACAGAAAGTCCATATAAAGTTAGGTTGGTCTATGTTTCCGCACGGAAATAAAGGAGGAAAAGAACTTACAGACTGATAGGGCAAAACCAGAAGACAAGCACAGTCCTACTGTGAGCCATGGATGTCTTTCAACAGTTAGTTAAGCAAGTATACATGTGTGGGTGCACGGATTCCCCTCAGTCTCTTCTAGAGCTTTGTCTCAATCACAAACCAAAGAGCAGAGGAGACGATCATACTCCATTCAGAGAAGTGGAAATCCTACAGTACACACACCCTCCCACACTTTTAACAGTATGACAGAGAGACATGTTCCCTTCTGTTCACCTTCTCTAAATTTGAAGTCTAATGAATCCTAACCTCAACATTACAGTATTTTATTTATTTAGGGCCAAAATGTATATACTCCCTTTTTCCTTTGCATTTGACCTTCCTTTTTCCCTTTGGCCTGGTTTGACTTTTCTCCCTCATCCCTATAATGCCCCATTCAATTGTGCCCACCTTGGTGACGAGGCAGACCCAAAGGAGGGCTGGTTTTCTTGGCTTGGTTTGGTTTCCCCTCCCTCCCAATCCTGCCTGAGCTGACAATCTAAAGCAGGGTGCAGCCGTTCTTCTTGCCTCGTCTCTTGGCCTGTAGCGCTGCTCTGGTGGCCATCTCAAACACCTCCCTCACACCATCCTTTGTCTTGGCTGAGCACTCCAAATAGCCAAAGGCATTGATCCGGTGAGCCATGTCTCTCGCCTCATCTGACTTCACTGGTTCCTGTTTGGATTAAACCAAAGTCAATGAGGAAAATGTTTAGTCAGTTTTAATCAGTTACGATATTATTCAATCTACCTTTGGTGGGATTAGCATGAAAATCTGCCGGTACAAAACTCCACATGCTTGAAACTTCTAAAAGCATCTAAATGAGCTCCATTGAGTAAATACTGACCTGTTTCATCTTAGCTAACTCTCGACGTGTGTGCTCATCATTTCGCAGGTCTTTCTTGTTTCCCACAAGAATAATGGGCACATTAGGACAGAAGTGCTTGACCTCAGGAGTCCACTTCTCTGGAATATTCTCTGCATCAGGCACAAGGTGTACATGTTGAACATGGCGCAGATGCAGACAGAACATTGGTCAAAAGAACAAAAAACAAAGACGAAATCTCACCCAAACTATCAGGGCTGTCGATGGAGAAACACATTAGAATCACATCTGTGTCTGGATAGGAGAGTGGTCTCAGTCGGTCATAGTCCTCCTGTCCCGCTGTGTCCCAAAGAGCCAGCTCCACCTATAACAGGACAGGACAACAGGACTAGTTTACTACCAGGGCGTCGCTACACACACACACACATCAGTGCATCAGTATATCTTGATTACCATTAAATGTCATGGGCTAAGAGACATGCACAGGCTGCACAGTGTCTGAATTTTGATTTTAAAGTTTCTTCACTAGACATCTATGACGTATATGGCAAAGTATGTGTCTCCACAGTGACCAATAACTTTAATGTTCATACCGAATGTGGGTACTATATCAAAGAATAGTTCAACTTTTTTGGAAAGCATGTGTGTCATCAGATATATTGTTATCAGTTTTCCAGATAGGTTTTCAGTCTCAGCATCAAGAATCCAGTATCGGGCAGGGCTACAATTTGAACCCTGAGGTTCAGAGCCTTGAACTACACACCCCATGCTATGTTAATAAAAAAGTTGACATTTGTCATTATAATAAAAAGCTTACCTGTTTACCATCCACTTCAATATCTGCCACATAGTTTTCAAACACTGTAGGCACATAAACCTCAGGGAACTGATCTTTGCTGAACACTATGAGCAGACAGGTCTTCCCACAGGCTCCATCACCAACTATCACAAGTTTCTTTCTGATTGCAGCCATCTGAAGGAATAACAAGAAAATAAAGACATTTACCAGCATCTGGATTAGGAATGTTTATGTGCATGTCCAGCCAATGACAAAATGATGACTTAGTTTTACCAGAATTGAGAATTTTGTTTGTGCTGAGCCCCAATGTAGAAACATATTATGGACAGTGGTATAAAACACCTGTTGTGGTAATTGCAAGATAAAATGGAGAATAACACTTTTCATGTTAGAAAAGCAATCTACCAAGAATGTTCACTTGCATGTATTGAAATGCATCAGCCTCAATCTCAAGATTTCAGAGCTGTATTCTAATGTTGGTACATCAGTGGTGAATGATGTGAGTTAAAGCCATTTCATCCATTGTTTTCAAAGTAAGCATGCACACTGACATCACCTTGACTTTGTGTCATAGGTTGATGAGCATAAACATTTTAGGATACACCACTGTCCCGTTATCCAGACAACATGTGTCCACCCTCCAGAAAAGCTGCAATTTCATCTGATTTCTGATTGGCATATCCAGGCTACTGCACCTCAACTATTTCTTCTGTCTGTATATGTTGTGTTATGGGTGTGAGTGGAAACATGTCAAATTACATCCTGCAATGCTTCATACTAAATATGTTGCACTTCAAACAACTGGTAAACCTACTGTAGCAACTTGTGAAACTAAGATGATAAGTGAGGAAATCACCAACACAATTTGCATTCATCCTCTTAAAAAGAGGGCATATTTAAAGGCAATCTGTTTGGGCAAAGTTCATCTGGACCAAAGTGATGGGCCAACCAACATCGACTTCTTTCCCCCACTCTAAACAACACACAACCACCAAAATCCATATCATCCAACTTTTATGTAGGCCTGAAAGTAAAAACTGGGGGTGAAGTGTTATCCTATTTAGTTTAGGTTGTTGCCCATAGTCAAGTCTTATGGACTTGACTATTATATAAAAACAAAACACAGCATACCATGACAAGTGACAGAGTCACTCATTAATTTGATCAAGAATGGTATATTGGCTACAAAAAAGGATCTAACTAGGTTGCAGGTAGGTGTAATTTCAGAATATGTTTCCTCACCATTCACTGAGGGTTCAAAATTGTCCAAAACTAACATTCAGTCGACACAGATATTGACATCTAGTGGGTGGATCTCCTAACTGGCATTCAGATGACAATGTATGTAGCTATAACCACATATACGAATTAATCATCACATCGAGAATGAGCTTTGTTAATGCTTAACACTGTAACACATTGCTGGCAAAGATTATATTAATAATAACACTGAAATAGCATTTTAGCTCTTTCGCTAGCAGGTGAATCTGGAGAATTTGCCAAGTTTACGTTGCATTATAACTTCACTTCCTTCCTATTTACCTCAAATGTAATGGCTGTTTCTGTTAACTTAACCTCTAATGTCACGTTACAGATAACTTTGTCATCCTAATGTAACCTTAATTATAGAGTAATATTCTTATTTGACCTATGTCTGCTACTGAATTAGAGGAGTATCAGCTAACTTCTAGCTAGCAGCAGTTTCCATTTCAACTAAGGAAGCTAACTGTTAGCTTGCTAACTTTGCTTAGTTCCTCGGGACAGCTGGCCTCTTGTCCAGCTCCACACATACAATTTGGAAACCGAAATACACAGCTAGATTGTAGCAACTACCCTGACATACAAAGCAACTAATCACAGGCCTATCGTGAGTAATAAGTACAGCGTTATTTCAGCGTTTTATCAGATATACTCGCCTTTCTTGAGTTTTCCTGTCGGACCCAAAGCCCGCCCCCAACAGTGCCACGAAGATTGCGCCCGCCCACAGCATATACTTTCGTCCAATGGGACAGGGCAAAAGTATGAGTGACCAGTAAATTAGCCAACCAGTATAATATATATAGAAAATTGGCCCAGTTTTGTTTTAGCCTGGTTAAAGGTGTGAGCAGTGTTTTGCCCGGGTTAAGCCTCTCACTTATGTTTCAGTTTAAACACAAAACCTGCTGCTAGATATATACATTCAAGTTAAGTTATATTACATTATAGTATCTTCTTCCCTACAACCATAAAAAATTCAAAAAACAAATTTGTGCGATTGAATATCTTCATGGCATGTGAAATTTAATATTATATATAAAGATCACAAGTAATTATATTAATAACTGCTCACATAAAGTAATCAACAACATGTTTAAGAATCATTGCAGTCAAGCAACATGCTGCCTTAATTAAAATTCCACTGTAGAAAAAGAAAGAAATAATATATTTCCATTGGTTGTGAGGAGATCTGATGTTCAAAGGCATTTAAAACCACCAATTTAGTATTGAATTTCCATAAAGTTTGGAGACTTACAATGAACAGATCTTGAAAGAATGGTCAAAATCAAAGCAGCACATATTCAGACCTAAGTTCCTTATATGGCTTGAAAGAAACGGGATCCTAAGCTGAGGAAGCCATCAAAATGGTCATCCCATAGAAAATGGGAGGAAGCTTCCTCCAGAGCCGGGTACAGTGAGTACAGTCTGTGATACAATAGAGTCAGCGCACTCTTTGATATGCCAGTGGTTCCAGACTCTCCAGAGAGAAAGATTAAGAGACTTTGTCTCAATTTCCTCATATGCTGGATAGAGAATGGATTTTGTTGTGTAGACTAGATAATTATGAAGAAGTGTGCACGCCCACCTTTTTGACCGTGGTGGGTAAAACTATAGTTTCAAATGATTCTTTGAAAAACCAGTGTAACCACGGTTGTGTTGTGAGTCCTGCTTCCTGGCCAGTAATTTATTAAATGCATTCATTCTCAGTGAGGACTACTCAAAGTGTGTTTTTATTCACTGAAACAGAGACTGACCTGAAAGTTTCTTCATTTGACTATGTAGAGCTGTCTGTCCTCACTGTCAGGTTGTCTGTTTTGGTTCTATTATGCCTATTCAAAGACTAACGACTGAGCTACTTTTAATACAGAGACATGTGATCAATATTTTTCTCATCTCACTCTCAGACAGAAAGCCAATAGGCATATTCCCCTAAAGGGCTAAAGGGGCCATGCAGGGTTTTATACCACTGGTAGTACTATGCAGCAATGTTTTTATGAGCGGGTCCCTGTTTTGATTGTTCTCCTGCAAGCACATGAGGACACACATTTAGACAAGAATGTGACCCAATACGTGTCTATGCCAATGGATTCACAAGAGCTGCAAAATGTCAGTAATTGAAGTGTTTAACTGATAGAGGTTTGAGTTGGCTGCACAAACTGGGAGGAAGCTGCTTGGGAGGATTAGTTCAGGGTAGGCCTAATATACATTGGTGTAATTTTACTTCCCCTTTCTAATATTGGATTTGTTCAATTTACTTCCCCTAAAAACACATGTTTTGTTTCAACACTTTTCATCATGCTTATCCAGTTACTGTTAGACTTGTTAGGATATGGATCAGCTGATCAAAACATTATACACTTTTTAATTTGATGTTAAACTGCAGAGATATTTCATGCAGTCAGGCAGGACTAAGTCTACTTTATATTCTGCTTCCAAGTTCTATGCTTTTCTTGACTGAGGTGATTTGAAGTATGATTTATTTTTCAGTACTTTTACAGTAACCCCCATCCCCTCTCCCCCCTCCTCCTCCTCAGTCGGGGAAGTAAGGCGCTCATATCGGAAGTGAACGTATATTGACGTCACACTCTGCCCAATACATTTGTTTTCTTTATTAATCCACGCGGACTGACTTTAAAACATGCTGGTAAAAACAACCCAATGCAGTCGTTTTGGAAAGAACAGATTTCCACATGGTGTTTTTTTACACTACGTAGTGCTCACGTGGTCAGGACAGAGGAAGTACGCTTGTGTGAGCCAATGAGCAGCGAGCTGGTATGCTCCTGACGTTCGCTATTGGCTGTTTCAAAAGGTGGGTGATTTGAACGCTAACGCTCCACAGTTGGATCTGCGTTACTGCGGCAGGCAGACGTCTCCGGTAAGACTTCAACAAATCCTACTTATTTGCTACTAACCTTACAGCAGTAAGTGATTCCTCGTTTTCAAAGTTCAGGCAAACTAATCCGGATATATAAATATGTATGTGTTCATTAGATTTCGCTCATAGTTTGATTCACGTAATGCTATTTAACGTATGGAGAGGAGTTGAACGTTAATGCTAGCTAGTTAGCTGCTAGCCAGTTGTTTTCCCAAAACACATTTCAGTAATCTAACGTTGTATTTACCACTGCAAGTTATATTTTCTCATTGGAAAGTATGTTTCTTGTTTCTTTTCTATGTTTCCATTATTTCTAGTTCTAGTCTGTTAACTTGATTCAGTCGTTTTCTCCCATCAAAATAGAGATAACGTTATTTGATGTAGCGCTAGCATAGCGTATTTTCAAACATGCTAAATCGCTAGCCTGGTCGGTTACTTCAATGCAGACTTTATCTCAACATCTGTCGTGTTTAACATTTCTGATTTCCTGTTTAGGAGACTTGTCGAATAACGCAGTTTGAGTCATGGCCGATAGCGACTGCGCTGATGCCTGTTATCGCTACGAGTTTGATGCCCCGTCCGAAGTAATGGACTTAAAAGAGCTGGAGAATGCTGAAAATGACGACCAGTGGTTTGGTGAGTCTGTCCAACACGTTAATCTGACTGGTATTTAGTCACCAAGGCCACTTATCTGTGGTTACACTGTGGACAGAAGTGTGGTGCAGGTGGACAAAGTAACAGAAGCATATACCATTTAAACAACACAATAGCGCAGTTAAGGCTGTTTAGCGTTGGGCTTTGTTGTCACCATAAATCACATGAGATATATGCCACCTCCATGCACGCAGTACTGCCATCTCTGATTGGTCATTGTTTTTGTCCAGCCTCATCCTGTTGTGTTGGGAAGAAAAAGTCTGTTTACATACAACCCCCCCTTCAACTGTCCTCCTGAATTGCATACATGTGTGACATTAAGTAAAGGGATCAAAAGTGGAAAAATGATGGCACACCACCATAGACTCTCAACATGAGTAGTGTTAACAGTTTATCACTTGTATATGAGACAATGCGTAAATTCACTGAAGCTGTACAGCAGCCTCTGTCTCACTCTTTCTCTTGACTGCATGCCCATTGAATGCACTGGGTATATGTTTGCATCACTGAACATTTGTTGTTGCTGGTAACATCATCAGTTCACCACAGCTTCTGATCTGAGTCCACTCATGATTAGGAGGTTGGCTGGCCCATTCACATTGACCCATTCAGATGGAGCACAATGCGGGTTTGCGTCACTGTCAGTCTGCCGAGATAATACTGTTTGACTTTTAAGGAAATCAGGGGTGATTTTGAAGCTTTCTGAGTTTTAAGAATACGGATGTATGTCATTTCTACAAGCATAAGCGCTCTGACAATTGAAACTGAATGTAAACCCATTAATATGTTCAAAGAATCTTGCAAAAGGAGTCCACACTTTTGATCTTCAACTGTCTCTTGCATGCAGAACAACGGGCAATGGAAGCAGATTGTCCCCTTAAAACGCCTTCAAGACCTGAACGACCCTTTAAGAGAAGCGATATGCACAACCTGCCAAGAGCCGTTGTAACCCCACAAGTCAAGACAGACGTGGACCCTGGTTCGTTTTTTGTTGCATTCTAGCTAATTACTAAGGGTGCACCCATAATAATTTTCTGTTAAGATATAATAGTTTTGCTGACCTTCTGTGGTCAGCAGCAGCAGTAGCCAACTTATGATTCACAGCAGTTACAATTCCTTCAAGTGGTGACCCAGAGTCACATCAGTCACTAAGTCAGTATTGTGACTATAAGATATGCAAATATTAAATAGATTCATTTATTTCATAAAAACAAGACACTTTAAGACAGATTTATAGTTCTCTCCTGTATACCAGTGAACTTCATGTTGTTAAAGTTTGGGTTTGGAAAGCCTGGCTTGGATGCTTTATATATACATGAAGACTTTTTAAACCTGAACTCTTATGTGGTACTAGATTACTCTGTAGTCTTCTGTAATTCAGTGAATAATCCTCAGATTTGATTATTGTAATCCCTTACACACTGATCAATATTCCAGGTCCTAGCACAACCACAGCTCCACCTCCTAACATCGTCACATCCTGGGGTGCTGGAAGTCCTGCTCGGACTTGTTCCCAACCAAAGAGGAGGACCACAAATCAGCCCCCTGCCCAGCCATGCAGGTACAGTCCTTGCAATGGCTATTTCAGATCCACACTGTAATATACATGTGCCCCAATGGGCCTACACAATATTACAAATTGGGTGGGTGGTGGTTGTTGGAGAGTGGCTGAGTGTAGCCTCATGGAAAATGCAGGATCCTGTATTTTGGAGGACTTGACCAATAACATTAGCATTGCCATAGTGTAGCACAATTTTGATTCAGTTTCAATCTGCTGATAATTTTCTCAATAATTAATTTTTAGGGTTTCCAAACGTAAGGAGCTAATCAGTGGACCAGCTGTACCACCATCAAAGAAATACAAAAAGTAAGTGTCATCACTGTCTTGTCTTGTCTTCTGGGCCTAAAAAGCTACTGAATGGACCGGTCCAACAACTTTTTCAACATCCCCCAAGTTTTAAGTGTAGATGTTTTTTCTAGGAGTCCTGTTGCTCGACAAGTCCAAAGAAGCACCCGTGTCCTTCGTAAGAATGGGCTGAATTCCAGGGCTGTGCCCAAGACCCGGGCAGCAGCTTCCACTACTGCAAACACAGAGTGAGTCTACAACTGCCAGTGAAACTGGTCTTTCTAAGTGTCTTCCTCCTGGAATTGGGGTGGATGGGGAAGTCAGAAGCCTTTTTAGAAAAGCTGAGGACTCAAGAACGAAGCATCATTATCTCAATGCCATTAATTCAAAGTGGAGTTCTAAATGACATGAGTAGGATATTTAAATGAGAGACTGAGATGGATTGTTGTTTATTAAATATGTACAGGCCAATCAACTCTGAAGAACAGGAGCTCGAGCGCATCAGGAACCTCCAGAAGGAAGTAGCTCTTCATCGTAAGAAGAACGAGGCCAGCTACAAAGCAGCTCTGGCTGGCAGTGAGTTCATATGACTGACTCTATATGCAGCTGCATTAATTAGTAAATGTGGATGGATCTGGATGCTGCTTTTTTTTGGTTGGAGTTCTTTATTATTTCTTAATAGTCTTGTTTACTGTTATTTTAGATCCACCACCGAAGAAGATGTCCTTCTCTACGACTGTGCCTCAAGAATTCCACTTCAACACAAACAACCGTGTCAAGGCGACCACTTCATCCAACACAGCCCACAAGGAAGTGGACTTCATCACTCAGCTCCGTAAACCCTCCTCACCAGTAAGAACCGCATGGATGCAACTTTCAAAGATGAATGAATGAAAAAGATGTCCTGCTACATTTCCACCACTTGAGACACACGAAACCTGTGCCTAACTTCAAATATCTTTTGTTTTTAAAGGCAAAGGCTATGAAAGGTGCCACAGTGCCCAAACCCTTCAACCTGTCGACAAGCAACAAGAGGAAGGTGGATGAGCCTGCTGCCTACGTGCCCATGGCTCAGCAGATAGAGCAGTTCACAAAGAGAACCCCTGACCGCTACCATCTGCGCAGTCGCAGGAGTCAGGAGAGAGGTGTGTGTATACCCCAACCTTCAGTCACGGATTTGAGATCTGTTTCAGTATAACCTAATGACATGGGTTGTAACTCTTGTCAGGGCCATCTCCAGTGAAGGGTGGTGACCAGCGTAAGCTCACAATGCCCCACACCCCACACCTGATGACCAAGCAGAGGAGTCGGCCACCCACTGTGAAGAGCAGCGCTGACCTGGAGGCTGAAGAGGTGGACAAACTTCACAAGTAAGAATCTTTACATTACCCCTCCTGTCTGTCATCAGCTTTTTGTGACTTCCCTAAACTGACAGTCAGAGCTGCTTTCTGCAGCAATCACCCAGATGTGCACAGGTGTGAATGAGGGAAGACATGCCAGCAGACGTGCCTTCCTATACTATTGTCTTTTCATAAACTCCACCCTCAGCACTCAGACACTGAGATGTCTGGACTGACTTTACAGAAGCTTCTGACAGGATTGACCAGTGGTTGTTCATTTGTCCCACTGGAATTCACACCCTGAACTACAGTGCCTTCCTGTCTGAGCATCGGATGTTGAAATTCTGAAGGCCTTCAGCTAATGTTGTGTTTTAATCACAGGTTTAAATTCAAGGCTCTGGAGCTGAACAAGAAGATATTGGAGAGCGTAGAGGGCCTAAAGAAACCTGTAGTGAAAGAACCCACTGTACCTGAAGGCTTTGAGCTGGAGATTGAAAAAAGGCTCCAGGAGAGACAGGCCACCAAGCCGAAGGAAGATGAAGAGAAGCACACCTTTAAATCCCACCCTCTACCCAAAAAGATCCTCCAGGGGGTTGTGGTGAGTTTAAATCCTGCTGCCAGCAGCTCAGTCTCAAATAAAACGACTTTTACTAAAACTCTTTGTTTTTATAATGAAAAATCTGAAGGCTGTTTTTCCATGAATGTAGTCAAAAGGACTTCCTCCTTTCAACAGGGCCTGCCAGAGAAGAAAGTTCTGCCTGCAACTGTTCCAGAATCTCCAGCTTTTGCCCTCAAGAAGCGGGTTCACAGGGAATCCAGGGTTGAGGAAGTAAGGACGCTGCTCAGCTCTTTTCCCTTTCAATCATTCAGCATACACATTGACCCACCCAACCCTTCTGTCCCCATGTAAATAACCTTGAGCCTGATGGGTTTTTTCTTTTGTCAGGTCAAACAGCCTTCACCAATCAAGGCCCCCCCAGTCCCTCATTTTGGCCTCCCCTTCCAGCCACGGCTGCCAGAGAACCATCATGTGGAAGTCTGTCCTTTCTCCTTTGAAGAGAGGGAACGAGAGAGAAGGGCATTGAAAGAGAAGAGGTTGGAGGACAAGCGAAATGAAGAGGTGGAGTCACACTACAAGAACCTGTCCCTCCTGACCTCCACGGTAAAGACGGCTGTTAAATCACCATCTTGTGTTTCCTGACCTTTCCCAGGTGCCACTGTTCAAGGCCCACCCACTGCCAGACTTTGACACTGTGGTCCTCCCTGAGAAGAAGAAGCTGGAGCCCACAAAGCCGGAGCCCTTTAAACTGCTCCTGGATGAACGGGGAGCAGCGAGGAGCAGCCGCTGGGAACAGATGGTGTGACAAGATTTTCCCCTGAACACATAGGAGCAGTTTTAACCTCTACAATTTAATTTAGCCTTGGAATTCAAACCTGATGTGTTTACCTTGTAGGTGAAAGAAGAGCAGAAACAACAGGAGGAAGCAGCAGTATTTAAAGCCAGACCCAACACAGTCACTCATAAAGAGCCTTTCCAGCCCAGAAAGGAGAGCCGGGCTCCAGTCGGTAAGAGAACACTAACATAAAGAGCCGCACCAGAATCACTGAACCCGTTCATGTGCCTTTTCTTTGGTTGCATTTTACTCATGTCTCTGAGATTTAATTACACTGTCCTGCCACCCTCCTCCTCTGTAGTTTGTCACGTACACTAATAGACAGTCGTCATTTGTTGCAACTGCTCTGTCTGCAAATACAAACACAGTGGAATCTTCCCCTTTTTAAAACTTGATCACAGTGAAGCCTCCATCAAGATCGTGATCATATTTTAATTGTGCAGATTTGTTACCAGGCATTCATTCCTCCACAGGTGTGGAGGCCTTCGAGCTGTCCACAGAGCGGCGGGCACGAGAGCGGCAGGAGTACGAGCGGCTGGCCAGCGAGAAGGAGGCTCTGAGGTCATTAATGGAGGAGGAGAGGAGACAAGCGGAAGAGCAGAGGGCAAAGGAGGAGGTGGCCAGACTGCGGCAAGAACAGGTCACTGCACAACACTTTGAATTTGGAAAAGATGTATGACATACACAAAGGAGGGTTGTGATAGTAGTTTGCAACGGTATGGAGGGGGGGTGGGACATTGAATCATGAAGTGGTTTGCATGATAGTCAGAGATGACCAACCATGAGCAGCCATAATTGTAGACTTGCTGTTTTATAGTGCTGCTGTGACATAAATTTACAGTTCTGATAATCAACCATTTTCAAGATAAACGCCTTCTACTCATTTGTCCTTTAGGTGGCGCAATGAGCCGTTTTAAGTAAATGCATCCACATGTGTAACTTGACAGATTACTATTATCGTGATATGCTGTGTGAGACAAGTTATGAATCATTGACTGCTTGAAAAAAAGAATTCTTGGCCTATAAACTGCACTGTGTCTGATATAGATGTTGTTCACCTCCCTGCAGGTTCACAAGGCTCAACCCATCCGACACTACAAACCTGTAGCATTGAAGAAGAGTGAACTTCCCCTCACAATCCCCCACTCACCTAACTTCTCTGACCGCTTCCGCTTGTGATCAGCCTGCCTGGTTCCACTCTCTCTGAAGTGGTACAATAAGCTGGTTTTTACCAATTTCTTTTTTTTATTTTTTGTAATATTTTTTGAAATGTGAAATGTTGCATGTACTTCACATAGTCACAATACTGACTGTAAAGTTGTGAAGAGAGGTGCATTTCAAAGACTTTTTCTGTCTGTTCAATGTTACTATTAGATTTTAACCCTTTGTTGTATATTCTGTCCCTCCCTGTTGTTGCTATATTAACTCTTCAAATAAAGAAACAACAAAATCTTCCCAGTCATTGTGGATGTTTATTGAATTAGATATTCTGATAGAACTAACTTAGCAGTAATATTTAATGACACTGTGCCAACTTGAGCTTTAAAATCATATGGCACTGTGATAAATCCTCGCTTCTAGTTTATTGTATAGAAATATTTAAAGGCAATTCAAACAGCTCATCCATTTGTGGTCATTTGGCTGCATGTAACTTTGCCTTCTTTATTTTCTGACCTTGCAGCTGCCGAGTGGGCCAAGAAGGCAGAATCCTTTTTTTACTGTCTATATTGTGTAGATGATCTTGATGACTGAGTGGGTTTTCAGACATACACCTCCCCACTCTGCCAAGGAAACATCTTCCTGTTTATCCTTCCAAGTGTCCAGTCAGTCCATAGAGGATTCAGTAATGAACATGAAGTGGGAGTGTTTTTCTTCAAATGCTTCCCTTAACTTACACCAGACATTAATCATATTTAAGACTATTACAAATATGTGTCTGCCAATGTGATGAACTTCCTTGATTGAAGCTCATCTCATGCCTATGATCACAGTGGCTGGAGCTGATAGGCCTATCCAACACTCAATCAGCCAAGAGATGCTTCTGTGACAGGGCAGAGAGACGACAGTTTAATAACAGTTCAGGCTCACTTCAGTTGGGTTCACTGTTTTATTCAAGTTGTGTTCAAAGCACAGTGATGGCTTGTAACAGTAAGACATTAGTACACTTTATAAACTCAGCAGACCAACATCAGTGAGAGCAGAAGACAAAGTGAGCTCTGATTCCAATATGAAATTCTATATAAAGCAGTTACATTGCAAATGCAAAGAAGTGTGTTGGAGTGTGGATTTTATGAAATAAAACATAGAAAAAATAAATAAGAGGCTTAACAGGCTTTGGAGTGTCTCAGTTCAAGATGAAATTTGAAAATAACTGCTTTGGATACAGAAAAAAATGTAAGTGTAAAATGTAAATTCAACAACAGTTTTCACAGACATTTCTGAAAAAATCTAAGCTGAACTTCTGGTGACTTCCTGAGACGAGTTCAGCTTCAGGCACAACAGGATCAATGATCCACACCACACACTCCAGACCAAACAGGAGCCTTCAGACCCACCAGCTGCAAGAAGTGGCTCTACATGAAATGATGATGTCATCTGAAGTGAAGGGACGTTGGCAGCAGTTACCCATTTCCCCCACAGCTGCTTGGCTAAAGACAGGTCTATTTCTACAGAAAATAGTTCAGTCATACTGACAGCTCATCTCTGCTCACTTCCTGCTAATGCTACACTTCTAGTTTGGTTTCACTTTCACACTTTTAGTCTTCATCTCTAACAGACTCACTTAAGGACATTTATCAGACGTGACTCCGCCCCCTCTGGTGACACTAAAGGCATTTATAATACTTTTGTCTCTTATGCTGTGGTACTCTCTAACACCTGGAAACACATGCTGATAAGTAAAATTGATGGACTTTCCTTTGGTGAAATGAGTGTGATAACAGTGTGAAAGAGTAATGTTATTTGATTAAGAGAGTGAACCATGTGAACACATATCAACTGAAATAATGAAGGTCTTGAAAGCACATTGACACAGGATCCCTTCATGTCATAGTCACTGCATTCAGAAGATGTTTCATCACATCATAAAGCAGTAAGAGCGCTGAAACTCTGCTGCTGAAGGTCGATCAGTCACAAATCTGCATCAAATTTCTTCTATCATTCAAACAAGCAAATGAAGTAATGAAGAGAGAAATGGTCACCAGTCAAAGTCAGAAACCAGCTGGAGGCTGAAGGATGTGTCAGTGTGTGTGTCGTGTTTGGTCTGGACGAGCTGGTGATGATGTCATCTGTGGGAGTTCAGGGATCCACGAAGGACACTGCGATGTAGCGGACGCCGGCGGTGGTGGGTAGGCCCTCGTGGTAGTGGGTGAGGCGGCCGGGGTGCATGAGGGCCCAGCCTTTACGAGGGGCCTGAATGGAGCAGTCGTAGCGGAGGAACCTGCAGCCGCCACCCTGTGGTCAGAACACAACACACGTTACTGTCTGACGTCTGAGGGACCAGGCCGTGGTTTTGCTTGTTTTATCCATTTAAATCATCGCCGATTTCTCATGATTCGATTAGTTTCACAGGTCATTTCCCTGAGTAAGAAACTTCCCTGTTCCACACTGGGAGAGTGAGAAGCCTGACAGAGTAGAGTATCCTTACAGGTTACAGGTTCAGTTCCTGAAGTAGAAACGAGCCCCACACCCCGAACAGCTCAGCTCAAAAAGCCCTCAATCAATTTCATCTGTCAAGTTTCCAACATGCTCAGATTTAAAATAGTTTATTTAACACCATATAATCAAAATCATATAATTATATAGGTGGATGTTGTGGGTACATTTAAGCTTGTTTTCAGTCCAGCTTGGATTAGTATTACCTCCACTTGGAGTTGCACAAGTGGGTGGTTTCAACCAGTCAGCCATTAATGTCAGCAAGTGAATGGCACTTTTGTTTCAAATCAGTTGAGCTGCTCTGCAAACTTTCCACACAGCCCTAATGTAGAAGCACCTCTGGTGTAAAGCAAAGATCACTGCTGTGTTTGCCGGCAGTTTAGAGCTGTAGAACAAATGTCAGAGTAGGAAAAGCTCAGTTGTTCATCATCGAATGAATGACGGCTTGATTAATTGCAGCTGCTTCAGTTTCAGGGTCCTGCTGTTGTGCATGCTGCCTCACTGTCACACTGTGACGACTGACTGGGACACTTGAATAGAATGGAGCCCTCGTTAAGGCCATTAGTAACACCTGTGTCTTTCCTGCAATGAAAGGTCTATGGAGTGATTCCAACTGAACACCTATGTAAAATAAGTTTGGAGTGACGTGTTCGACAATGCTGTTCACCACCATCAGCAAAGCACTGAAGGAAGGAACATGTTCATTCCTCTAGAGCTTCACACACCTGGAGAATCTCTGACTTAAGCAGCACTTCAGCTGTTCAGGAGGCTGGTGGTAAAGCAACTCCTGACTACAACCATGCACACTGGACTTTAACTTGTCACCACCTGTGGGTCATCAATCACTGAAACGTTTAAGATGTGACACAAAGAGAACCAAATGAACATGATCCTCTCCACAGCATTACATGTGATTTTCCTATATCCCTTGTTGACCCATTGTCTCGATAATTTCAGTATAATAGACATTATGTATGACATAAGATTTTAGGATATATGTGATTAGTTAATGGCCTATAACAAGCAAAACCACTGGTGTTGTCATTAGAATAATTATCCACTGTCAAACATAGATTTATACAGGGTCTGAAATGAACATCCACCAAATGGGGGTAGATTTCTATTGGTGAGTAAATCTCAGAAGGCTAAATGGAGATTTATTGATGCATTCAAGTGCAAATCAAAAATTATTCATTAGTCATACCTAACATACCTGTAAAAATTCATCTTGGCCGCTGAATGAAAAGGTTAATTTCAGACACTGTATATATTATATATACTTCAGAAACATTTGGTTTAAGGACTTCCTACACGCTACAGATCATCACAACAGCTTCACAAATGAGAACATTTGCATTTAGCAGTTGCTTCATCAAATCCATGTATCGTAAAATTATAATACTGTGTTCAGTTTATTGGAGATGCAGGGAAACAACATGGATGCAACAATAAAAACAAGACTCCTAGCTTCAGCATCATGTGTCATGCAAAGAAGACAAACTCACAAACGCAGAATTGACATGAATGGAAAGTGGGAAACACCAGGGATGGAGATGAACATGCCAGAAATATGATGGCATTCCATTTTCAATGACATGATTCTGACGTCAGCTCCATGCTTTGTCAAACCTTTGTTACACTCTGCTGTTTGAGCTCCTCTGTATTCATGTGACAGGGTGATAATTAGCCTTGGGCCCCTACTGACCCCTCAACTCTCCCCTCTGCTCTGCTTTGTGTATGACTTAGTAATTAGTGACTAGGTTGTGGTAACTTGATTAAGAGGTCTTCTATTGTCTTGCCCTATGCGTAGAATTGTTATATAATTTAAACAAATCAAATTCACCACATAATAAAAAAATTCACAGTATTTCACTGTATTTCTGTAACACTGTCAATCTGAATACAACAGCCACAGAGCTCTTTGAATTGAACATCTGGAATTGTTTTCTCAGTGTCCAGCTGTCACTCACAGCGGCGCTTCAGGCAGTACTGCTTTATTTCCAGTTTAGGGAAAGAGCCGCTTATGTTGATACCAACTGACAAAACTGTCCAAAATCCCTGAATAGCACAATGTAAATTCTGATTCCAGGTGGATTTCCCCGTCCAACAGCAGCTAGGTTTGCCAGCTGTTGTCTAATATGCACAGTTACACAGGTAATGGGACTCTCTGTTCTATAAACAACATTGTGTGCTCACTGACTGTTCTCTGTGTTGGAAACGTCAGATTTCTACCAACCTCTAAACACTCACCTGGTAATCAAGTCCCACTTCATTGAGTGCAATGTTTATAGTAAATGTGGAGGCGTCATGGTGTGGTCTCAAAGAGGGCTGCTCATCTGGTTTATATCTAACTACAAAGGCCAAGTCAAACTGAGCCTGCAAACACACAGACAGAAAGGAGTCATGCAAGCATTCGCATAGAAACTGCTCATCTGGCCACTGACAGAGTGTGTGAACGCCGCTCGCAGCTCCTGCTCAAAGAAGAAAAGCATGAGCTCGGTTCCCGCTCCAGCATTCAGTTCCAGAGATGGAGCAAAGAAGCAGAGAGAGAAGTGCAGATCACCTGCATCGTCACATCCTGTAGCTTCTATTACCTGCCAGCTCCGCCCCATTTACCTGGTAGTCAACGCCTTTGCTGTTGAGAGCAATGTTAATAGTGAATGTGGAGGCGTCATGGTGAGGGACGAGCAGGGGCTGCTCGTCAGGTTTGTACCTCACCACAAAGTTCAGGGGGGTGGAACACTGATGGAAGAAGAGATGTTGATCAGCGGAGTAACAGGCAGCAGCACAGGAACCGAAGAGGGAGCTGCAACTCATGGTTACTGTCACTTTCAGTCCACACATCAGATTAGACATTATTCAGTTAGTCAGAAGAACATCATATATAATGCATCATATATTAACACTGTCTTATCAACTCCTGATGTTTTCCTACAAATGTTGGCATTTTCTACTTTCCTTTAACAAAATATGTCCCTTTGCTTCTTTGTGTCTTCACACAAGTTTGTAAATGTTCTCTCAGAATATTTTACAAAAGTCATGAGACGGTGACTGCACATTCTTACCCACAGTGAGCCCTCCAGTTAGTTCACTCTCTTCTTCAGTCTCTGATTTAACAAGGACGTTGTCTGAGAATACATCTATCTGCTCGTTTCACAGTACCAAAAACTCTCAAATAAAATCTCAACATTTAGCTCAACAGCCAAAGAGAAACAGGACTTTATTTACCCTATGGTCTATTTCAGAGACAGTTTTAGTTGAAGTTAAAGTGAAGTTCAAACATTTCATTATAATTAGTTTGCTTCTGTTGCTGCAAACTCAGCCATCATTTAAAAATCACCTTTTATTTGAGAGTTTATGGTAAGAGCTTTTTCCCCTTTTCAAAACAATTCATTGGGACACAAACTCAGTGAGATGAAGAAGCTAGTTAGCATTAGCAGTGATTGCCACCATGCCTGAACAGGCAAAATTATTAACATTCATAAGTGATAATCCAAAGAAAGCATTGTCACAATTTAGCCTTATACGTCCACTCTGTAACACAGCTGGAGACAAACATCATCACTTTAGGAAGCAAAAGTCTTGATCATGCTCAACCAAAGGGATCAATTTAAGAGGAGGGACTGTTTGAATTCCAACTCAGACTTACAGTATTTTCATCTCATAAGAATGTGAAACAGTGACAGTCGAAGGTCATGGTCCCAGCCTGCGTTCAGACGTCTTACCTTGGTGTAGTAGCCAGGATACATTTTCTCTGTTATCGGTGCTATGAACTCCAGTAAGAACTTGTGCCACTCCTTTTCATAGTTGACTTGATTCATGTGGATATCGACTGTGGGAACGTTCTCATAGCCACCTTGGATTCTGGCGTCCTGACAAACGAGAAAATGAGTAAAAATCTCAAGTCATTAAACATCAGCAAAATGTACTGAAAGATTCTTCTGGCAACGAAATCATGACTTTGTGTTGTGATGTCCAGGTCAATGATAGCAGGTGTTCATCTCTGACACTGCTGGCCAAGGACCCAACTCATTACACAAATCATGACAAATACTTGCTGCCATTACAGGGGGCTCAAATGATGTATTTCTATCATTACTGATAATGTTAAATATGTAGAACCTTTAGAAACCAACGCATCCGTACGACAACATACCACGTTGCCTCCTCCTGACCACTTGCCAAAGTGTTCCATTTCTTCAATAAGGTGGTTACAAGCAACATCAGAGAAAATTGGGAACCAGTATACATCTGGACAAGGCTGGAGGACAGAGGACAGAGCACAGTTTAACCACAGAGGGACAGAAGATCAGAGCAAAAAGTAGAGTTTAATAGAGAAAGTAAAAGACAGAAACAATAAGAGGTGTCAGCTAAAATAAGAATAGTGTAAAAAATAGAAACATTACAAGAGCATTTGGAGACAATAATTAAAAGGTAAAGTGAGAGTGGTGTAATAAAAATAGTAATAACAGTATGATGTTATTAAGTAATGGTACTTCCTGTTTGTCTGTATTAATATAGAGATACAGTATGACACAAACATGATGCGATCAGTGTAACATTAACATAATGATGGTGAAATGCAGTAAAATATTATAATAGAAAATATAGTATAGGACAACAATAAAGTATAATAGAATGAAATATGAAATATAATACAGTATCATATTGTATAACATAGTAAAGTGTAGCGACTACAGGAACAGTATTTATAATAAGCACAGAAGGAGTCAGGAGTTTAAATGAGTTCTGTTCTTCCTATTGAAACACATCAGTCTACACTTTAACAACTCATGTCGTTAATCTGCAGGATTAATGTGCTGCAACTCACAGTTTCAATCAGCTTGTCTTTCATGATGCGAGTGTAGTTCTCATGGATGTAACGCTCCTGCCAATCCTGAAAGAAACGCACAATCAGAGTATTCACTGGAGATACAGAGCATGTTCACAATGTGTCTGCATTAAACTGTTCCAAGGAGGTCCAACCATGTCACCTGTGCATTACAAATGACATAACTGACACTGAATGATACCAAATGATAACAGTCATGATGTCATGGTTATGATGGTGTCATGTCAGTCCTATACACACTCCTTCAAATAAAGTGTTACCAATCCTTCGTAATCCCATTTTAATTTTGAAGAATTTTGTGAATGATATTAGTTAACAGACAAACAGCTAATCTGGCTTAATCACCATAACTACCAGGGAAAAATTCTACTCCAGCTATTCCTGTAGCATAAGTCAATACATTGAAGTATATACAATGGACACAAGGCATGATGGGTCATCATGAGAAGGAGTGTATGGAGCTGGATGCTTGCTGTGATGCTCAGACATGTCACTTTTAGAGGCAGGCTTTTGGTTGATTCAGTGCTCGAGGGAGGGCATTGTGGGTAGGCGTAATTGTGGCCCTTAGTTTACCGTCAACACTGAAGAATAACACTTAGACTTTGTTCTTTCTAACTTCTTTAAACAAAGCTCCTCAGTCCTATATTTCAGTAGGAATGTTTTGACTCTTAATTCAAAGCTTAGAACAATTTCAAAAGGTTTGATACACACCACCTCAGCGTATTTCCAATGACTTGATTACAGCCTTTACAATAACCAATAATCAACACGAGGACCACACAATGACTGTATCACAAGTACTACAACAGCTAGTCATATTGAAAGTGCACAGTTGATACTTTCAGGCATTTACTCACCACTGGGTTTTCAAAGATCTGCCACAGATCGTTATGAAGATGGCCGGTCTGATAGTTTTCTGTCGACAGGATGCGACCAAATGTTTGCATGTTGGTTACGTACATGAAGATTCCCTGAGAGAAAGATTCACAACTGGTCAGATATTACAATCAACAATTTCACATTCACAGATATAAACACTACTTTTTAAATAGACCTTACACAAAATTAACTGAGACAAAAAGCACCAGAATCACAAAAAATAAGTAAATAAATAAATGAGCCAAACAAAGTGAAACAATCCTTCACATGCTGTAGTTAGTCCATGTCCATGTCTCTTCTTTCTCTTACTGACCTTGCTGCGAATGTTGTGGCAGAACGCCATGTCTGGGTCTAAGATGTGTGAGTTAAAGAGCTCGAAGTCTGTGAGCTCCGATCGAAGGAGGTCAGCCTTGACCAGGTACACACTGGACACATATGGGACGTTCCACACACCCCTAAAAAACAAGACAGTCTTGACTTGACTATATACTATACACACTGACAGGATGTAATAAAGAAGAGACTGTTTAAATAGAAAGATTCTCAGAAAGTGAGGGAGAACAATAAAACCTACACTACCGGTCAAAAGTTTTAGAACACCCCAATTTTTCCAGTGTTTTTACTGAAAATTATGCCGTTTAATGTCTCATTGCACTCAGACGTCAAAGTATAGTACAAATAAGCAATTGGAGTCAAAATAGAAATTATGGAATCAATTTATAGATCAAAATGTATTCTAAACTGTTGACTCATCAAAGTAGCCACCTTTGGCAGATATAACAGCCGAACACACACGTGGAATTCTTTCTACAATAGAAATCAAATATTCTTCAGAAAGTTCTTCCCATGTCTGTTGCAGAAGTTCCCATACATGTGTAGCACTTGTGGGTTGCTTTGCTTTCACTCTTCTGTCCATTTCATCCCAAACCAAAGTCTGGAGACTGTGCTGGCCACTCCATGTTTTCAAGTTTACCAGCTTGTTCTTTTTTCGCAAGATAGTTCTGGCATAGCTTGGACTTCTGTTTTGGGTCATTATCTTGCTGTAAGATGAACCCCTGACCAGAGGGTACTGCATGGCGCAGCAGGATGCTGTGGTAGCCGTTTTGGTTCAGGGTGCCTCTCACTCTGAACAAGTCACCAACCCTGGATCCAGCAAAACAACCCCAGACCATCACACTTCCTCCTCCATGTTTGACAGTTGAAGCCACACACTGTGGAAGTATTCTTTCACCTACTCTACGCCGTACAAAGATCCTGCGTGATGAACCCAAGATTTCAAATTTGGATTCATCAGTCCATAATACCTTTTTCCAGTCTTCAGTAGTCCAATGGCAGTGTTTCTTGGCCCAGGCAAGCCTCTTTGTCTTATTCTGACGTCTTAGCAATGGTTTTCTTGCTGCAACTCGTCCAGTCAAACCCGCAGCTCGAAGTTTGCCCCAGATTCTGACTTCCTTTTGATGGTGAAGGAAACTGTACTCACTGACACCTTCACTTTCTTTGCAATTTCTCTGTAGGAAAGACCTACATTTTTCAGTGTTATGATGGTCTGTCTCTCTTCCACTGTTAATTGCTTTTCTCTTGCCATTTCTGTAGCAACACACTACTTTCTGCAGTACAATACTGTTCAACTGATGCTCACGAGGGTATGGTACCACATTGTGTTCAAACACTGCTTTTATGCTGACAGACAGTGTTGGGAAAGTTCACTTTCTATATGAACTAGTTCAAAGTTCAGTTCAAACCTTTTAAAATGAACTAGTTCAGTTCATCGTTCATAATTCAAAATTGTGAACTAAAGTTCATGCTTCCCCAAAATGAACTATTTAGTTCTTTTTTAGTTCTTTTTTTTCTTCTTTTTTTACGTTGCCACAAGCTACGAGCTAATTCCCAAATGTATGGGAATTAGTTTCTCAGTAAACGCATCCTCCTTCCTTGCACACATGTGAATTGTGACGAGACTGACGACCGCTGATGACGAAGTTGGTAGAGCGACAGGCAGGACTTGCGGTTGCCAGATCGGGTGGTTATCCGCGACATTTTAATGGTCGTTTACCATGTGTTTTTACTGTTTTAGCTTTGTTTTTCGCCGAGGGCTCTTGAAATCTGGCACGAACGTAATCTGAACGAAATCAGAGTGCCGTTCAAGAAACAGCAGAATGAGTGCGTTCACAATGTAACGTTCATCAAGCGAAAATGAAGGGGACGTTCACGTTCACCCAAAATATGAGTTAGTTCATGAACGAACGTTCTTTGAACGCGTTCGGGTACAACACTGCTGACAGAGGGGCTTGTTAGTAATCAAGCAAACTTGGAACACCTGTAGGAATTAGTAGCACCAGCTTTTTAAGGCTTGGTCACCCTCCGTTGCTGCAGGACAGCTGTTTTTCAATTGTTACCCCATTTTGTGTTATTGTTCTGAAATGTACTCTGTTTTTCAGTTTGGGGTAACCTTACTTTTTATTTTACCCTCTGATAGTTCACCACTTACCGTTGTATCATTTCAAGCTACTGATTGGACTTGAGTGACTTGAACTGCAATAAATAACTGGAAAAATTGGGGTGTTCTAAAACTTTTGACCGGAAGTGTATATTAGAGACAGGACTTCCTCATTTCACCTAACACAGGCTTTTATTTGTCAGTGGCTTTTCAGTCTAGTCTGTCAATTAAAGAAAGTCTTTTGTTGCTAAATGTCTCTCTGAAGTCTTTAGGGAACAACGTTTAAGCAACTTACACTCTGCGTCCTTGAACTACGTCCACATAGTCCTCCGCCCGGGCGTAGTAGCCATCTTCACTGAGGGCTCCCCAGAAGTTGCTCCACAGTCGACCACTTCGTGTTATCATAGGTGCCACAATAGGACTGAGGGTCAAATAAAGGAGTGTTATAATATTACTTTAACTGGCCAAGTACAGTTAGTAAAACCATAACTCATTCAAATGAATTAATGTAAGAAAAATAAGAACTTTACTATGTAGTAGTTCACAATTACACAAGTCCCATCAGGTAGCACAAGATTATTATTATTATTTCAATACTGAAAAATATACTTACAGGTTTTGTTCAATGAGAATTTTGAGTGTGTTCTCGTTCTTTAAGACCACTTCAATGTCCACGCTGAAGAAATAGTCACAGTCCTTGTCTTTCCGACACACATCACTAACAGGAAGCAAAGGGACAACATATACGCTGTGGATTAAAGCGTAATATATACATGTGCTGACTCAGCAGGTGTTAAAATAACATCAATAAGAAGTAACATGTAGATCAGTGCTTATGTTAGCTTGTAAGCTTCCACTTTCTGAGTGGAAAACAAGCATAACAACTAATGTGTCATGGTTTGCTCCTCTTGTGTTTTGTTGGTTTATTTTCAGTGCATTTTTCAGTCTTCTGCTCCAGTGTTTTTGGTTTTGTCTTTTTGTACTGGCATTGCTCCAGTGGCTGGAGGTGTGGCCTGCAGGTTCTTGGTTCCCTCTCCCTTCTCTCAGCTGTCCCTCATTCCCCCCTAATGACCGGCAGCTTTATAAGCTCTCTTGTTCCACCTGGAAGCTGAGGATCGTCCCCTCACTTCCTCCCCTCACTCTCGTCCTGCACTCCCTTTCTATTGTTCTGTGTCTCCAGTTGTTCTCCCTGTTTCTCTAGTGTTTCCAGCGTCCCCTTTTGTCACCAGTACTCAGTCCTCACTTTCAGGTCTCCACCAGCCAGCGTCTGCACCAACCTCCAGGAGTTTTTTGTGTTTCAATTGAATCCTTTTCTCTCAGTTCCCCCTGGTCTGTGTGTTGCTCTTGGGTCCAGCAAAAACCAAACCCGTGACATAATGGTTGATGATAGCTAACAATATGTGCACTTGCTTCCACAAATATGTCCAAACATGGTTCAAAATATATAAAAATACTCTGAACTATATTTTTTGATATGTTTTTTTCACATAAATTTTCACATAAAGAAAACAGGGCTTAAAGTAAATTATTGCAGACAGCTCAGATTCCTTAGGAAACAACAAATACTAAAATACAGTCAACCTTGTTTGTGATACAAATTTTCTAAAAACTAAACTACAGACTAATTGTTTGTTGTATGGAAAACCACATGGTTCAGCTATCATCAGTATTCAAAAGTTACAGAGCACAGACAATAGAGACAATTTACTGATTCCACGCACAAAATCATGAGTGAAAATTGGTTAAAATGAAGACAGATTGAACATAAGACAATGTTCACACATTAGGCCTGTTATGTGTGTGTGTGTGTGTGTGTGTGTGTCTCTCCAGGTGGTGCCCTCCCCCACCTTGCAGCTGCAGTGATTGGTCGCAGCTGTTTTCAACCAGCTCATCAGAGTCTGGAGTTTGAAATACACACAGCTCCAGAGCTCCAGACTGTGACAGTTGGCCAGTTCAGCCTGTGTGTGTGTCGCTGATGTGATGGTAGTTTGTGCAAAGCTCAGCATTTTCACTCCCTCTTTGATGGGAGAGTTTTTTGCTAGCCTACAATAGTAGAGGCACCCTGAGTGTTTACCTGTGTGTATAAGGTAGAAGTAAGGCATGTTGCCTAAGGGGACCACATGTGATTTTGTGTGACCCAAGTTTCTTTAGAAATATCTTGAACTCAGGATATGTCATCCAGTCCAACACTGGTGACATGAAACTCACAAGCCGAGGTTGCGGGCTGCAACCCCGTCCATCTCTTCAGACCCCATGATCCTGACATCCTGATAAAGGCTCCCATGATCCTGCAGGAAAGATTTGACCTGCGGCTCGTGATGAGCTTCCTGCAGAGAGAGCAGAAATAAACAGAGTCTAAATATGCAGCAGAGCTGGATTTATGATCACAACACATGCTATTATGGTGCACGTTTGTACAACCAGTAGCTTTGTGGAGAGATGAGTCAACTGTTTGCTTTTCAAGGGTGAGGGAGCAAGGTTTTATTTTGATGACAAGCTGAAGAGTTTCTGAATGAGGCATAATGACTGCATTAAAAATCAAATCAAGTTTATGCCCTGAGGAGCATTAACCCTTTCAACACTTGCCTTGTACTTTTCTACCACAGGCTTGATTTCAGAACTAACAGTTCCAAGGAAAACACTTGCCTTCAGGGACGTTAGGATAAAGTTGATGTATTAACAGTCTTCCTGTTACCTGGTTGTAAATGAACAGTTTGAGCCTGTTCTTTGGATACTGGAGCTTCAGCAGGCGTTCAAAGAACACCGTGACAAACGGGGTGAGCTGCTGAATGAAAATGCCAATCACCACCAGCGGGTATTCACTCTCCTGTGGGTCAAAAAACAAACATCATATTCTAGTTCAAGGGGATAGAACTTATTACATCCATTTGAGACTGAACATTGGTATATACGTATATATATATAACAAAACAACACCCACTGAACAATGAGAATAATTCTCAACGCTGATTAAATGTTGTGGGAAATCGTGCTAAAAGACAGTGTCATTCAGGAGATGTGATCAAATGACTGACCTTAAGTGCCGTCAGTGGGCGGAGTTCTTTGTGACACACTGTGCATCCAGTCTCAAACGTCCATGTGTTGGGGACGTAGTTACCCAGGTAGTTGATCTGGAGCTGGAAAACAAATATGCGTTCTTACAGGTTATCACATTTCAATCTAATATCAGGTACTCAGAGAACAGACTGGGTGGTTTTCAGTATTCAATAGCATGTGAGTGTTCGCAGTGGTCTGGAAGAATTAAGACCAATAAAGAACATGTGAAGTTGTTCTGTGTCCTGTAAATGAATTAATTAGCTGTCAAGCCTATTTGTGTACATTGTGATTGGTATATGACCAGACCAGGGGCACTGTGATGACACAAAAACATACACATAAAAGTCATTGCCATGTTGTACCTTTGTTGGTCCGTTCCCATGGAGGATGACAGGCAGTGTATCGTACAGCAGATTTCTGGCTCGTACCCGTCCATCCTCAAACTTCAGGACCACCTCGTCTGCAAACGCGCGCACACACACACACACAATTTGATTTTTTTGACATACCTACCAGTACTACTAATATGAATATTTAACACATCGTTGTATTTTTCACATCATGTTCTACTTGATCTACTATGTTGGACAGATCTTTGTGTATGTATATGTTAAATGCATGACTCTTATTCTACAGGTGTTAAAGAGGCAGGGTAAGCAGCAGTTAGTAAAAGAGTTTACAGAGTGAGGATATGTGGGAGCAGGCGGTCCTCGGGAGGGCATTCATACCCCTGGACTCTTGATGTTGTCTATGTAAACTTTGGCATGTCCGCTTCACAAAGAACTGACAAATTCCTTCCTCAGCCTCTGAGGGAGAAAATGCTGCAGACTGCTGAGAGTTCAGCTCCTGTGTAAACGTGCAGTCAAGCCACTGTAAATCCCTCAGCTCTGAAATCTCTGAGGTTTGACTTCACTACAAGTCCACGGTAAGGATGCATCAGTGCTATACTGAGCAGATACTGTATACTGACTTCATACTGTATACTGACCATTAATCAGGCAGAGACAGAAACACAGTGAGGAGACAGGGAAGAAGTTAACCACTGGTTACCAACAAGTATTCTGTAAAAGTAGTGACTACTGTCATTTAAAAGGGGACTGCATGTAATGGAAGAATATGACAGTACAGCAGCTATAATATACAGTAAGGTTACTGCTGAGGAAAGAATCCTAAGCACAGGACTGTGTACCCACTAGTTCAATAGACAAACCATCCTCCATAAAGCTGTCTGTATCAATACACCTTTATTATCTATAATATTGATAGAAGAATAAAGACTATTGTGTTGTTGGAATATTGACTATAATATCATGAGAGAACTTAAATGTTGTCTTTTTCTGCATTTCAAAGCAGCTTTATTATAATTAGCCAAAAGTAAGTGAATAGAAATTAGTAGCATATATCAGACGATGACGTTTGTGTGAACACACATGGCTAAAAACACTGTTATTAATACTAGCTCTTCTGCTTTCCTCTATGACGCTGTTACCTCAGTAGGAAGGGAAATATAAATATTAAAAACAATGAGTTTATCTTTCCAAAAGATTGTAGCATTTAAAAGAATTGGCCTAGTGTGGCTGCACAGTAAATGAAAACACATTCATGTACTTGGTGTTTACACATGAATCACCAACACATGGAAACAGTGCATTTTGATATTAGTTTAAAAATCAGTAATATATTTGTAACAACTGCTGCTCAGTGGCTGGTTAGTGTCCCAAGTGGTGGATGCCACAAAGCACAGCTGCCTTCTAGATGATAACATGCAATTTCTTAAACATGGTAATGGAAGGATGCAAGTAACATTTCTAACATAACAACAGAGACCTTTGGAGACAGTCAAATTGACAGTGTGTGTGGAAACACTTACCGAGGGCTCCATGAAGATTCTGGAACAATCTGGATTTGGTGTCCAGTGTGATATTTATGGATTTCTGAAACATGGAAATACACTGTGTTTACTGGATACATTATAATCATATCTAATAGTATAAATCACTAATATACTATACCTAGAAAGCACTAATTCCATCAGTACAACAACAGAGTCACACTCACCACTCTGCTGCTCTGACTTTCTTTCTAATACTGTTTTCATTCACAAGTTAATTCATGTCACTTCTTTAATGCTGTTTTTTTTTTTTTTTACTATACTGTAACTACCATCAATAAAACTCAGCACTTCCTGCAGATGGAACAGGAGGGATTTTGCCCACAGAGTTAATGGATGGTGTTTAATGTGAAACATCTGTGCAGAAAGTGCTGAGTCTCACTGACAGTAGGAAATAACTAGTGTGCTATAAACAGTGTTTCTGTTAGAATTAGTGCTTTGGATGTGGACATTATACTGAATTTATCAAAACACCACGTAAACATGGAGAGTTTCCATTGACAGCAAATGAAAACAGAAAACACTGACTTTACTTGAAACTTTTTAAGATAATTGCTATTACTCCTGTTATCTTATCATTAGAAGGTTTAATATTATGAGTGATATAAGCAGACATGGATAAAGTGAACATTGCAGTGTAAGAAATCATACTCTTTTGGCTGGGTCAATGTAAATCTTAGTGAAGAACAGCTGGTCACTGTCACTGTCTTCTCCTGTCCAGTTAGCAACCATTTCTTTGATGTTGGAAAGGTAGCCAATGAAACCTGAGGACAGAAACAAACCCAGATAAAACAGACATGAAGTGAGAAAAAAAGTCTTGACTTGTTCATCTAACATATTTTCATCTCCATATTCATATAAACCAACTCTGTCTTATTGTGTCTACATTCAAAGACTCAAGGAAAGTCCTCTCTTTCAATTTGCCATGACTAATGACTACTGTCAGGTTTGAACGGCCTCAGCCCAGCACTGACTACTGACCAAAGACTTGCTGCTTCTCTGCTATAAAAAGAAACGGCCATACTCCTTTCTTAAAACAAGGCTAAAAATTGACAGCCATTCCAGTGGTTTGTGAGCATAACCGTCTTAAAAGATATGCATGGCAGAGATGCCGAACCTTTAGGCATCAACTATTGAAATATGTGTATGTTTGCTGTCATTTGTTTAATTTAAAATGATCAGTGTTTTCATCAGTGCAAAGAAATTCCAGATGTTTCTAACTTTAACAAACCAGGAGGCCAACGTGAACAGTTGTTTCACTCGGCTGCTCATAACTACAGTTCAGTTTCAGACAGCACTGTCTGAGAATGGACTTCAGCTTGCCTGCAGGTGCACTGTGGAGTTTTCTTATAAGACCAACAAATTTCTGTTTACAATCAATGTTTTCCATCTGCATTCTTCAGGTCGAACAAACATGTTGAAGGCATTTCCTTCCTCACAAAACATTTACAAAGCAGATTTTCATTCATCATTTCGTTAAATGATGTGTTGTTTACATCTGTGTTTACCAGCTTGCAGTCTTCTTCTTTACTGTTTTTGCTGGGACATTGTTGCATTTCTTGGCACATCACTACCACCTGTAGATCAGTGGAACAGTGTGCAACTATTGACATCAACAACACAGGCACCATAGCTCCACAGTGCAACTGTTGGTTGAAATCTCCACAGGGTGCCTGTGAGCTCAACAAGTACCTGTGATGGGTCATATTCAGCCAAGCTGAGGCCATTAATATCTAAAACCTCAAACAATTCGATTTAGAGAGCTTTTGAGGAGTAGTACATGGACTGGGATTAAGCACCTCCAGACAGGACTAATTCAAGGGAAAAACTGACATCATATGAAAAGATGGATTTCCCACTGTGCGAGCCATGTGGCCTGCCTCAGCTGTTTGACTGACAGGACTGGTGGACGTACCCCCTGAGCCTAGGAACCTGTTGCCCTCCCTGACGTGGGGATGTTTGTCTTCCAGGTGTCGGTCTGGCCAGATCAGGCTCTCAGAGGAAAACACCACCTTGTGTCTGGCCTGCTGGAACTTCTTCAACAACTCTTTAGGACCCGAGGCGAAAACCACATCGTAGCTGTGTCAAACAGGGAATGAAAATAGAAAACTTTATTGCACTGTGTGGCTCAGCCGTGTGTGAAGCCAGTGGCATAGTTAAAACAAATTAAGGGGTTACCATTATGAGATGCCAGCATTCTTTATTTGGAGAGCTAAGTTGCCAATGGTTGTGTTTACTGGCAGAAAAGGGAATGCGTAAATGAAAAAACAAAACAAAATAAAATATTCTCTCTCCTCCTTAACTCCTTTAAGTACTAGGGTGTTACTCTGACCATCACTTTGACAGGGGCAGTCTCATGTGAAACTCTGCTTGCAGTGAAGACACTCTACCTGTCAATAAAAAGAATGACTTTGTCCTGACTCTTCATCTTCTCCAGAGCTGCTTTAAGGAGTCGCACTTTCTGGCCTCCTCCTGGAGCAGACATGTAGTCGCCTCCCTTCCATTTCTGACCCCGACCAAGAACCTTAAAACATGCATATATCCATTTACTGCAATTTGAAGAGATGAATTTAAAAAATAATCATCTTTTCTTCCACTAAGATTAAAAAAAAATTGCCAAGTTTTACTTTATTTTTGACTTTTGTCTTATTTCTGTCATTCAAATGCAATGAAAAAGTCTTGCATGCAATTATTGCAAAAGTAGAGGCAAAACTATGACTTGCAAAGAAAGTGATTTATTTTCTCTTAAAGAACAATGTGAGAGGCTAGACAGCAGGAAAAGAACTTTAATCTTGTGGCACAAGTTCCTACCTTGACAGTGTAGTTGAAGTGTTTAGCCGACCTCAAGAAACGCCTGAAGCCATCGGTCTCTTTGGTTGCAACAGTCAAAACAAGAAGTTTCTCTGGAAGACGCAATAGGAAGAGGAATTCAGAAAGATGACACTGTGAACGCCTTGTTTCTTTTGCCTAAAGCATGAAGCAACCTGGTGGTACTGTTATAAACTGTTCATATCTCCTTTCCTCTTATAACAATGCTTCTAGTCAAATTGATATTTTCATTATAGTTAAATTGTAAATACTTTTTATACTGCTCTTGTTTCTATTGCTTTCTGACTATTTATCTTTGCTGCTGTAACACTGTAAATGTCCCTGTTGTGGGACTAATAAAGGAATATCTTAACTTTACCTGGAAAATGTAAACACAAGCTCTTCTGGTCTGGAGTTTTAAATCATCTAGCTGATGGTCTCGTTTTTGATCACATACAGGCATTATTATTTAATTGAGACTGATTCATAACCAGTTAAAAACTCACTGTAGTTTAAGCATGTATTGAAGTTATAATAACATTTGCATTGCTTTCATATATTCATTTATACAGAGATTGTGTTTATAGCCCCCAAAATACCAACCAAAGACAGCATTTTATTTTACGTGATAATTAGTCTAAACCATACAATAGTTTTATAATAACTCCTTTTAATTTTTTCCATCCATGATAAAACTACAAGATGGGATCAGAAGTTATGGACAGTATCTCAGTATAGGGACAGTCCATCAGACACCACACAGACAACCTGTTGCTGTTGTGGCAGTCACATTTGTTCATTGTTTCTTTGATGAAAAAGAACGGAGCATTTTAAGAAAGAAGTAAATTTGAATGGCATGGCAGCATGAAAGACACATCCACACTACACTCATTTATTCAGTCCTGAAGTCTGGCTGTATCTGCATGAAATAAATCTGATCGCCTCACTAGTTTTCAATAGAAAAGAACAAGGTGTTCTCGTATCACGTGTCTTTTTGTATAAAATCTCTGAGGGACTGACCTGAAAAAGCAACTATTATTCATCACATCTGAGACTTTTTTTCCTTCATTAAATTATGAAAACTTTATGAGATTTATGAGACCGTGTACTGTAAAAAATTTGCAGTGAAAGAAAGTCTCAAAAATATCATGCTGTTCGACTTAGACTTCATTCAACATCATCTCTGACACCACACATGTTTGTGTTTTTCAAAGTCTGTGCTTCATGTAGCTCTGTTGCTAACGCGCTGTTGCTAACAGTTAGCAGCCGTGTTATTAGCCGACAGCCCGCAGTAGCTGGTGGCTCCGTCCACGTCAGCGCCATGGAAGCGGCGGACGTTAGCTCCGCTCAGCTCCGCATATGTGAAACCAACACAACCCAGTGTCCATTCATTTGTTCAACACTGACTTTTTAAGCTATGATATAAGTTTCGAGATAACTTGTTGACGCATTTTTTGCAGCAAAATGAGTTTTTAAAAAAACTTATTCTAGCTAACACAAAGTTAACTAAAGTTAGCTAACTGCCATCTTTCCCATCCGCCTTGTTTACTATCAACTTCTCCTGCAGACACACGAGCCGGGCGCTCCTCCTCGGTCCACCCCGGACTGGAGCTGTCCCGAACCGACCCAGGCTGCCTGTATCTGGCTCCATGCAGCAGGTAACTGAACTACATTCCTGACTCACCTGCAGGGACAAGCTGCTCCTCACTGTTTGTCAGGGACAGGAGCGCGCAGAGGAAAATCCCTGGAAGCAACAACAAGGAGCAAAGTCTCATTTTTGCTGAGTGAAAGTTACAATCCTGAACCAAGCCGGTCACTTTTCGACTCCTTCAGACAGAGAGAGAGAGCTTCAGGTCTGTGTGGACTCTGCCAGCACCGCCTGTCCCCCCTGTACCCCCCCTCTCCCCCTCACTCTCTCTCTCTCTCTCTCTCTCTCTCTCTCTCTCTCTCTCTCTCACACACACACACACACACACCCCTCTCTCTGTATATTCAAGTACTTTACAGAGCGGCAGACACACAGTAGGAGTTGTGAAATATTAGTTTCTATGTCATGGCTTTTATGTTATTTTTCTTATTTCATGCTCACATTTTCTCTCTTGTGTTAAAACGACATACATCCGCAGCAACGCCCACTTTCCCAAATGGGGAAAAAAAGCTGTTTGGAAACGATGAGCCAGCTGTTCTGAGGACATGAGCACTTGCACGTAGCCTGAAATCCCCATNTAGGACAATATATATACAATACATATAGAATAGGATGGTCGTGGAAGATTGAAGCCAGAAGGGGGCAGTAAAGCAGGTTAAAGCAGACCTAGTTTTTGCGACATTTCCGGTAACTGATGTGTCGTTTTGCTTTACGGCAGCTGTGACAAACCAGAAGTGTCAACCGCTGGCTGCAGAGTTGTTTGGAAAGATAGCTGATGTTTTCAACCTGAAGGCAACCAGAAAACGAAATGACCTGAGATACGACAACTTTTGTCACAGACACCTACTAAAATATACGACGAAAACCACGATGCGTGAAACAGATACACATTTTCGACAGCTTTCGCTCGCGACACTAGCTACCTAGCTAAGCTAACTTCGAAGCTAGCGACGACAGTTTGTCAGCTTTCTTCCTGGGGAACATGTTTTGAGTGAGAGCAAATTCGATGTGATATCTTTGCGTTTCCAACCTGAGCACCCTGGGTGCAGTTGTCTAGACTCACAGCTGGGCTTCCATCATATAAACGCACGATGTGGCTACAGCAAAGGCTAAAGGGGCTACCAGGCTTGTTGTCGAGCAGCTGGGCGAGAAGACTCCTCATAGGACTGCTGATCTTCCTCATCTTCTACTGGTACCTGGGGGCAGAGCGCAGGTGGAGGTTCTTCGGTGGCTCGGCCATGCCTGGGGGGGCGGCAGGACAGTGCCTCCTGGCTGAGATCCACAGGTGGAAAACTCTGGTGGACCGAGGAGAGGGGATATACAGCACACCCCAGGAACAACTAGATGCACCTTTTGTATCAGGTAATGGCCATATTCTTATTGACTTTGACTCTAACAAACTGTGGGTGGCGTCGTCTTCACAACCCGGCTCGGCCCCGGTCCACCAGACTGAATACTCCCCGAGACTCGGCATCCACCTGGAGGGGAAGCGAGCCGAGGCTCAGGCCACCATGTTGTGGTTCCGGAAAGGAGCCGTGCTGTCGGTGCGCTGTGCCTCCCCCGCCGCCCTGCAGTCAGCCCGGGACTGTGTCACCATCAGAGAGGAGTTCATCGCACACAGGAGCAGACCTAACGTCTATCTCCAGCGAATCCACATCAACAACCCGTCTGACAGAGCCGCCTCCTTGGACGTTTCCTCTGAGAATCCATCCTTCGGTAGCAAGTTCTCCACCAGTGTGGAGAAAGTGGAGGACAGAGAGGTGGTGCTGTCCTCTGGCAGAGTGCCTGTGGAGAACAACAGGATGGTTCTGGTGGTGGTGGTCACCAAGAAGCTGAACAGCAGGATCCAGGTCTCTGCTAAATCAGAGTACACAGACAGCATCCTGTCAGTGGTGTGGACCTCAGAGCCCATCGAGTCCTCCAAGCTGGAGGAGACCTTCAGCACCCTCAGAGATGGAGCCAAGAAGGAGCTGGGGGAGCTGCTGAGGGCCAGTGTGGATGAGCTGGTTGTAGATCACCAGCAGGCCTGGATGGACCTCTTCATTTCAGGTGAGCTGAAGTTGCAGCAGCAACTGCCTCTGGGTTTTAAGAGATTTTAATCAATTTACCAGACATATATGGAACGGCTGCCTGACATGTGTGGAAGAACATGAAAGAATCTAAAATAGTATAGCGTGCCTCAGAAAGGTCATTAAATTGGCTAAAACATACAAGTACACTGTGTGCTTTGTAGGTCAGAGTTGATAACACGAGTTTGAAGTTCATACTGACAAAGCTAGAAATACTTTGATCCAGATTGATATATTGATTCTAAAGGCAGTGATAGAATAGACAGCTGACTGCGGTCGATTTAAACTCTGAAGGGATTTCATGACAGCTCATGCTTACTCACATGTTCTGCCAGGGAAAATGTTAGTGCTTGGTTGAGTTGTTTCATCACTGTCTGTGTCAGTGCTTTGCTGTGTGTGCTCAGACCTAAATAGAGAAAAAAACAAAACAAATGTGTAGTTAGATAACAAATACAGAACCTTGGTTTGGTAATTTTCTGCTTTCCCACTGTGTGACTAGGTGACTCACTAAACAATTGATAGCTCACATTTTATTTTAACAAAAGAAGCCAAAAATGTAATTTATTGTCAAAAGCCAAAAATTGGAAACATTTTAATTCTACTTAAAGGGAAAAATAATCTCAAATCGCATAGTCTGTATTGCTTTTGTTTAGATCCATTTTTGGAAGAACAGCAAAAGTGACTAATTTGAAATAAACTTGTTTTCCATGATCATAACTGTTAATTAATTAACTAATTTAAATGTAGTAGTTGTTAGTGTGGCTACCTTTTGTTTAATACTTCTTAATGGACAAAGTCTCTCTATCTATCTATCTATCTATCATAGTTTTACAGATTGTGCCTTTAAAAACACTGAAGAACAATAATTCATAGAAAAGAGCTATTAATTAAAACTGCTCAACTGTCATTCTCAAACAGCCTACATCCCTCTTGGTGACAGCTAACTCTCCGATATGTACTTGAACCTTGCACTTTGCTTTAGGCTACTCCAATAATATAGTCATAAAGTTTTGGCTGTAAGCCTGTAATCCTTGTGCAGTCGTGTGAGTTGCACATGATGATGACGATGATGAGAAACTGCACTGCACACTGCACAACAAGCTACTTTAACATGGGCAGTTAAAACAAAAACAATATGGGGAAAACCAACTTCATATAGGCAGACACTTACTCTGTGCTTTTTTCAAATGACAAATGAAATGTTGTTAAAAAATGCAAGCACAGATGGCAAAGTATCTGTAATCATGTAATCATGGTCAAAAGCTCTGGAAAAGCTTCTGAGTGCACTGATAAGATATCATGTGTTAAACTACTGTTTCCAAAGTCAAGAATAATATTTGACTCATATTTTTTAAAGCAATCAATCTCAGTTTTTTGTGAAGTCGTGCCTCTGCTTGTTTGTCAATACAGGTGTTGAAATGAGAAGGATCACAGACTCCCACACACCATCGAGCCGCACGGTGAACACCACCCTCTACTACATCCTGTCCTCCTCAATGGCCCCCCTGCTGGATCGACGGCTGAGCGGCGAGGAGCGCGCTCGCCTCGAATCCAGCCTCAACTACGCCGACCACTGCTTCAGCGGCCACGCCACCATGCACGCAGAGAACCTGTGGCCTGAGCGAGTGAGCAGCACCGCTCAGATCCTGCAGCTGTTCACGCTGTGGACGCTCACTCTGCAGAAGAGAGGCTGTAAGGTGCTGGTGGCGGCCGGAGCACACGGGGCCATGCAGGGTATGGTGCTCAGCTTCGGCGGCCTCCAGTTCACCGAGAACCACCTTCAGTTCCAGGCTGATCCGGACGTGCTGCACAACAGCTACGCCCTGAGAGGGATCCACTACAACCAGGACCTCATTAACCTGGCCGTGCTGCTGGACACGGATGGGAAGCCTTTTCTTCACGTGTCGGTGAAGCAGCAGGAGAAGCCGGTGAAGCTGTACGCCTGCGAGGCCGGCTGCCTCAACGAGCCCGTGGAGCTGACCTCTGAGATCAGAGGTCACACCTTCCCTGTGATGGTGACCCAGCCCATCACACCACTGCTGTACATCTCCACGGACCTGCGCCACCTGCAGGACCTCCGCCACACCCTGCACCTCAAGGCCATCCTGGCCCACGAGGAGCACATGGCCATCAGGTATCCAGGGCTGCCCTTCCTCTTCTGGTTCAGCGTGGCCTCGCTCATAACACTCTTCCACCTTTTCCTCTTCAAGCTCATATACAACGAGTACTGTGGCCCCGGTGCTAAACCCCTCTTCAGGAGCAAGGTATAAACAGCAGAAATGAAACATAACTGGAAACAAAACTGCACCTGCAAACTGATCTGCTCTGATCCTTTTTCTTTTTTTTTTTTCAAATGTGTGTGTGGTGGCAAAGATTTCCTCTCTCTGTGGGTTGGTTTCTCAGTTTTGACTTTCACCTTCTCTGTGAGTGAATTTCATGTGGTACATGTTTGGAGTGGGTTGGCATAATAGCCTTGCACATCTCCCCTATCCCCTCTCACAAAATTTGATTTCACAGTTTTCATTTTCTGCGTTGAAGGAGTTGATGAAGTTTTTTACTGCAGCTGTTTCCTCTAAGAGACTATGAGCAATGAAAAATCTGATCTCAGTTAAAAGCAACATTAGAATAGTAGCCTTCATTCCAGATCACAGACCTTGGAGATAAAAATAACCATTTGGTCTGTGGCGTCATTTTAGCACACCACCTGTTCGACTGCACTTCATATCCATTGTGGAATGTAAAGCATTTGTTGATCACAATGGAGGGAAAAGCACAAGAGTTATTTTCTGTCAACTTAGGAGGTTGTTGCTTTACTGTATTTACACTATTCACATTTTCTGTTTTTCTTCAAGGAGGCCATTAGTTTTCATTCATTTGATCATAGTGTAAAAGTCAGTCTACAGAGACTTGTTTGATTTGGGTGATCCAGATCAGGTCTAAGTTATTGTTGTTAAGTCGGGTGTTAGACCTTTCAGTTCTAACCCACACTTACAGCATTTATAAGTACCCCTGGAGTTTTTGAACACTAGTGGCACTATGGAGCAAGGATTTCAGATTTCGCTCCTCGATGTGTTTACATCGTGTGATCACACAAAGACGTGGGTGATGCAACACATCCCTGCATATTTTCTCTAACTGCTCCACTAGTGGACAGTTGTAGGTAATGCACCAACAAACCTGTTAACGTTCAAACAAACAACACAAGGCAAAAAGCCATTGTACACAGACAAACATGGATGTAAACAATGTAAATCTCAAGATCTAAAAAAAAAAAAAGGTCTCGTAAATGTGTTTAAAAGAAAAGAATTGGATCAGACATGTCATAGAGAATCTTCAACTTTGACAAAAATAAGAGCAGCTTTTCTGTGATTCATAACCCAACTAAAACAAGTCTTTAGTGAGTTGAGTTTTATACTGTGATTAAAATCTCTTAAGCCTTGGAAAAACCCAATTCAGAATCCTTAAACCCAGAATCCTCCAGCATGCCAAGAAAAGCATGCTCACATTACTGGCTGGCAGTAAAGTCACATGAACGTGATTGTAGTAAATGAGCCATAACATTGTTTTTTCCCTTTAATGTTATTCTTTAAAGGAAAGCTTTCTTACAGCTTGAATTTAATTTTTGGAGCTCTGGTCATCAGAACTGTCAGTTGTGATAACATTGTGCTCACCCAGTTAATTGCTGGGAACACAGTGACATTGTGCAATATCATGAAAAATAGGTCAGACCATCAGACAGGCTGTAAACAAAGGCAAACAGTAAATGTGTTACCCACACTGTCGGGTGTAATCGTGCACTCACAGTTTTCTGGTGCAGGGGGGGGGGGGATTATTAGCATTTTTTTTTTTAGATGTGCCCACTTTTCATTTGACCTTCAAATCAGTAATAATGTTTTCGATAAAGCGATGGATTCTCTCAGTCTGTCTGATTGTCTGACCGATCCAGAGCTATGAAAGATAAAACCCAAGTTAGACTCAATCTTACTGATGCTTTCAGTAAGATGATTGTAATGCATCAACCTAAAGCAAAAATGATCCTGCAAGTGACAGAAGCTTAAGTTAAAACTCGAGATAGTAAGGGTGGTGCTAAAAGTCCATCATGTCTGTTGTCATGTAAAACGGCTACTTGTTTACAAAGAGTGATGTTGACCTGTTGGACGCTGTTGTTGTTGGTCTCTGATCGGCCTAGACTGTGTGCTCACTTTGCCAAAAGTCTTTACCTGCTTTTCCTTTTTCTCCTGCGTTTTGATGATGTTTTATATTGAATTAATCAATTAAATTAACAAGAAATCTCTGGGTCGGCTTTGGCTCTTTACTACTGATCTGTCGAACCCTGCTGTCCCTCAATCACAGATCTCTCATCCTCAGCATGTCTGTTTTTCTGTTTCTCCACGGAGTCGGTGCGGTGGGGCTGGGTGGTGGCGCTCAGTTTCCCGCCCATTCTAATCCTCCCCTCTGACTTCACTAGGTCCCCGGCAAAAGTGAGGATCGCTGCTGTGACACCGGGAATGCTGCTTGAGCACTCCAGTGACATGCACACATTCCACAGGTGGTGGTGTTTCTGCTTGAGCTTTGGCAGCATGGGAGATATTAACATGGATGTGCTGGTGCTGAATGACATCTACTGTGAAATGCTACCGTCCACACATCTGCTGTGAGAAGATATAACGGCATCAGGGTCTGTAACTAACCATCATTGTCATCACTGATAATCTGCTCATCATATCCTTGATTAACTCATTGGTCTATAAAATGTTAGAATGTCCATCACAGTTTCCAAGAATTTAAGTTTACATATTGCAATGTTATGTTTTATCCATTCAACAGTCCAAAACTCAAAGATGCTCAGTTTAACATCATCAGGCCAAAATAACAGAGGGACTCCAATTCGAGAAACTGTAGTCATGTTTCAGTCGCATTTTTTCTTTAAAAATTATAAAAATAATTAATATATTGTTTAATGTTCTTCACAGATCAAGCATTACACTGTTGTAACATTGTCAGATTCTCAATAGACAGTTCTTAAAAAAAAAGGATCCAAATCTATTTATTATTATTTGATGCATTCTTCTTCCTCATCCAAATCTTGTGCCTACATTACCCACAATGCCAGTCAAACAGTAGCC
Source organism: Centropyge bicolor (assembly GCA_037975185.1). Classification (NCBI taxonomy): domain Eukaryota; kingdom Metazoa; phylum Chordata; class Actinopteri; family Pomacanthidae; genus Centropyge; species Centropyge bicolor. Next base: position 5,411,238 of record JBBMOC010000011.1, on the reverse strand, counting down.
AACACTTCAGTTTGACACATTTTGGCTTGGAGCCTCTGTTAAGCATCACTTGGGGACATTTATCAGACTTTAATCAGCTCCCTCTGGAGACATTAAAGGCTCTGTAATCACTTGTGATAACATTGTACACACTCAAGTAAATACTTGCTATGAAGTCTTACCAGACCAACAGGCCGAGAACCACAAGCAGTCACATGATCAAACAGGTTGGAAACACCAGCACTTATTAAACTAAACATCCAGCACAGTTTATACACCCACTTCTGGCTTCAGCTTCACGACTTCGATGAGTACAATGTTACCATAAGCTACAGATCTGATGGTCAGAGCTGCTGAAACAACACCCAAATTGTGAAAGTCTGTTTCTTCAAATGCTGACTGAAGCCAAGCTGCTCTGCTGTTCAGGAGTTCAAACACTCCAACACGAATCACTGATGCCACAATGGCTATGTAGCTCTCGACAGCAGAGAAGACAGACAGAACAAACCTGCTGTGAAGTGACTGACTGGGGTGGAGGCAGGAGTGCAACACGCTGAAACCAATGCTTAACCCATAACTTACCACCTGAGGCTGGGTGTCCCTGAAAACGTGCTTTACTAAACTCTCCACCTTGAACTTAAACTCACCTTCCTCTTGGCTCTCGGCTTTGGAAAAAATACACACATTTAAATCAATAGAAATGATTATTATTGTCATGCCAGTGTATGAGGTGCACATGCTCTTCCTGATTCATCATATTCAAGGATTGTTCATCGTTTTCATTTTCTGTTTGAGGGCTTTATCCAGTCTATTTAATGTGAACTACCAGGTGTGCCTTAATGAAGAAAGGAGTTAATTTAACAGGCTCATCACTATAGACATAATCAGGGTGGGTTGTACTTGAATGACTTGTGTTCATGCAAAATTGAAGTAAAAAAAAAAGTTCTTTAGTTTTACGTTGGGGAGAATAAATCACTGAATTGTTGTGAGAAAATTAAGTCGTCTGACAATTTGTTCCATACATTTCTGAGTTTCGAACAGTAAGATCTTTCAAGCAAACAGCAGTATGTGTTCATCATTTGAGCATATAGAGTTTACAGCTGGTTGCTTCCTGTTGGCCCCAAGGGGCCTAAAGAGGACCGCATTAAAAAGCAACACATGGCAGCTGTTCAGTCACAGCGCCTGCTCTGTTTTCACATCATGAAACCAAAAAGAACCATCTTAAAATTGATGCGATCATGAGATGGAAAATATAAGATATGGAGGCAGCTACATGAGAAGAAAACTACACTTTAAACTCTGTTTCATTCATTCAAAATTCTGTTAATTCCAAGATTGGAAGAGTTTGAGTTTATTACATCACTTAAAGGCACATTTACTCAATACTAACAGTTAAAGGAAGGGGGTAGGACAGTGCCACTCCGACTTATGTTTGTTCATGTGAAGGCTAAAGGAAGACCCAGTCTAGCTCAATCTAATCTCTAACCACCTTTTCATAACAAAGAGCGGTGGTGATGAGCCTCCTCCTGAACAGTGTGCTACACCTCATCACTGAGGAGGAGGAGGAGAGAGAGAGAGGTCGGAGAAACGCCCACTGTGTGCACTGGTAGAAGAGGTGATGTAAAGGTGATGCTGCTGTTTGTAAGTACATAGGACCTGAGGATCTATTCCAACACTGCTGCTGTAAGACTGTTTGAAAATGATCATATGCAGTCGATATAATCCATCTAATGGTTTTATTTATGGGTTTATAAATGGTTTCTGTGTTTGTGTCATGACCCAATGACATGTCAACTGCTTCTAGAGAAACCAGTTTTATTCCAAGATAGAACACTATGAACAAATGACACCCTTGATCACCAAGGGATTGTAAAACAGGTTATAAACAGTGTTTGAATGCTGGCTGGTAATAACAGTGAGCAAAGAGCTCTCTGTCATTTTGAAATACGACTACTGAAAAATATAATGGGCTATTGTGAAAAGGGCGAATTACATGGAGCCTTTAAAAAAATAGAACATCATACTTTGGAATACAACTTCTCAAACATTTTATGGCATCTATGTAGTAGAAAACCAGAACATCGTGACGATCTTTCAGAAATGGATAACTCGGCCTTTTAACACCTTTCTCGTAACAGGCAGCAGTTCAGCAGAGACACTCATTCACTTTGGTGAAAGTGTAATGAAATGACATAAAATACATCCATAGCTTTTTACACTTCTCAATCTGTCAAGCCTGAGTGATACCTCTGCATTAACATGTCACCATGGGCACTTATGGCAGTCATTCCCTGTGTGCATAGTCTCTGCCCGTCAGTGTCGCAGCAGTGATATTACAGTGTGATGGTGTGGAACATGAGGAAAGTCATGTTTCTGATAGGGAGCAGTGGAGGTGAACAGAAACTGTTTGTCCACAATCAACATGCAGAAACACAGAAGAAAACATAAGTAGCCTGAGCAGTTGGTGAGTAGACAGAACTGAAGCACCTTCTTAGAAAATGCAGCACAACATCCCAACAAACTTCAAACCTGACTGACCTGACGAGATCACATGACATGTCGTATTTGTTCATGCTGTCATGTCCAGCCCCCGGACAGAGACACTGTGACACAGAAGTATAAATCAGCCTTGACCTGGAAACAACAGTGTTTCATCAGGTCACTGTCTTGATACTACTCTGTCTAAAACATCAATCACTGTGTTTTCTGCACTCTGATATTTAGGGACATGAGCTGGTGTGCCGTGCCAGAGTGAGGAGGGCTAACCCACATTTACGTGGGCTTCATCTCAGTGTGTCCAGCACAGACAAACTATCTTTAGAGCAGATGCAGACATAAAACTGGTCTCTGTCAAGTCAAAAAGTCTCGAGATGTCGGGTGGCTTTTCTCCCAACTGCTGCTTCCAGAGCCCTAACACTGGACCGTCACACTCGGCATTATGGTCCTGCAACATTTCACTAAAATGTCCAGAGTTCCCAGAGACAGCAGCAGAGGACTGGAGCTGGTCGTATGAACGTCCTGGGTTAGGACTGAATGTAGCTCTGCTCAGGACACACAGAGATCAGACACTCATCTTTTCAAGCAGGTGTGTTTTCCAAAATGTTGGGCGTGAATAGCAAAAGCACATGTGAAATCTGAAGAATGTTCCTGTGAGAAATACTAGAACAAACCCACTGCTAACTCTCCTACAGGAAGCCAAGGTGCAGCAATACATTATGAAAACACTTCTAACAGACTGTCAAACAATGAGGTGAGGTTTTCCTGAAGTCGTGCCAGAGTGAATCAGTTATCAGTGTAAGAGGTGAGTCAAACAGTCCCAGCTGATGTCCTCGTCTTCAGCAGGCCACGACAAAACATCCATCAAACAAATGTGGCCCGGTGCCTGAACTGACATCAAACTGAGTCAACATGTGGCTCCTGAGCACATGGTGTTCGTCCAGTCACAGCAGAGCCACTCTGCGGAACAGTGTGTATGTGTGTGTGTGTGTGAGGGGTGAGAGGGGCTACGAGTCTTTGAGCATGCTAATCTGGGCAAAGATCTTGAGCGCAGGACCGAGTTTGATGTTCATGGTTCCCATGAGGTGGTCCTCCTTCAGCAGCAGCAGGGCCTGTCCGTCGATCTCCTGAGAACGGAACTCCTCAGCGATGTCCAGGCAACCTGCAGCCACACACACAGCTTCATCACTGCTCAGCACAGGAGCCACACACACAGCTTCAGCACAGGAAACTGCCTCCTGCTTCATTCATCATCCGTCACCAGAATTTTCTTTACATGCTTGGTATTACAATAATATGTATCTGTATGTATGTCTCTCTTTTACAGGCTAAACTCTGACACTGTTTCTCTATTCCTGATTCATTGTTTTGATTTGTTGTATTTTTTTAGTATTGAAAGAAATACGTCTTTGCAGATCCATCAGAAACACTATGACTGGAATGGACTATAATTATTTTATGCTCAGTAATGATCAGCACAGAATTAGGGACTGCAGAACTGGTCAGAGGGACTGAACACAGGTACAGTGTGTTAGCACATTTAAATCCAACCTGTGCACTGGCACCATCAGTGGGAAAGCTGCCACCATCAGTGTGGATGTCAGAATGTGAACAAGGGTAACAGTGTCAGAGTCGGGGCGACACCCACCAGGCAGGGAGGAGATGAACTCGTAGACGTCCTCTATGTTCCACTGGCCGGGGTCGCTGGGCAGGAAGCTGTAGGGCAGCAGGGGCAGCTCGGAGCCCTGGCACTGCTGCGGGGCCGACAGCGGGGCCAGATCTGAACACTGGCTGGACTCTCCCTGTGCAGGGTGCACTGAGTGACCGGAGGACAGAGCAGCAGCAGCAGGCTTCTGCACAGGCTGTCAGGAGGAAATACAACACTGCTGTCAACGACTGAGCCAAGAAGAACAAAATCTGACTCTCATTAAATTTGCCTTTGACACAATCGAGTGTAGAAAAGAGATAAGGGCTGTCAGTCAGATGAAGGAGACACTGAACTGATTTCAAAGAGTCAAAGAGGTTTCTTCTGTTCCACAGAGCAGGCAGTGACCCTTCACTTGTACTAACGTCAGGAATCCTTCCACAACAGAACACACTTTAAAAGTCAAAGCTGACCACAGTCTCACCTTCTTTTTAGACTCTAAACTGCAGTTTTTGTGGTTTCCGTTCAGCGCTCTTTGTTTCTTCATGTTCTCCAGGGTGGTTTTGCGGTTTGGGAAGAGACCCATCCTCTTTGTGCAGCCCACATTGTAGCTACAGAAAAAGGTTAACATGATTAGCTATAGTCAATATTTCATATTGTTCAACTGTAGTAACTCAAGATCCAAGATTAGAGACAAGAAAGTTATTTGACTCAAAGTGAAGCAACAGAGCGTTTTATATGTTTTCACTTATGTATTTGTCACTAAATACTTGGCAATTAAAATATTCGCAGTGGTTGTAGGTGAAGCTCCTTCCATGTGCACATGCATGCCCCCCCAACTCCAAATCGTCATTCAGTCATTGAAACCATCTAACTATCCAATATCAAAGGACTCAGATTGGGGCCAAAACACTTGATTGAGGCATCCTTCATATCAAGCCCAGGGTGAACTGTGGAAATAGAAGGACAGTCATGTCTTTCCTGCCTGGCCTTACCGTTTGGCACACACTGTAGAGCAGAACCTCTTGGATCTTTTGAAGATGTAGGCAAAGTCCACCCTGCCACAGAGCTCACAGGTCAGCATGGGCTCCTGCTGGGCCTTTAACTCTGAGGGAGCACACAGTCAACACAGCGTCAGCTCCACAAAGACAAACACCAAAGTCACCACAGAGGCACCATAACTAGTAAGACGTGGGTCTCAACATGCAGTCACTGAGCACTGCTGCCACAATCACACAGCTCAGAACATCATTTCTGCAGTTCACTGTGACAGCTTTCACTGTCATTATTATAAATAATACAATTATGCAATTCAATATGATGAATCAAGCAGATACTATAAATATCAAATATCATATAGTCGATGGGTGATTTGTTGAGTTTTAACAGTGGTGATGCTGCTTGCATTCCTGTGTGCAGGTGTATTCAATTAAAAGTCAAAGGGCTCCAGTTAAACTACATTTCCTCAAGCAATGGTCCGGAACCTCATAACGTCTAACTTGTGTTATGATTCAGTGCCATATAAAATATTGTATTTCCTGTGGCCTCAGTTCAGATTTGAGTGGGTATGTTTGCTCAAAAGATGCTTTGTGCTTTGTCTCAAACTGCTGCTTCACATTGCTGCGCTTAATAATGGCCACGGTCCCAGAACATATGAGACATGCTGGACTGGAACTGCCTGTGGGAAGAGTGAACGTGTAGGAGTCTGTCCATCTTTGATGAAAAGGTGTTTTTCTGTTTTTGGAGCATGCAGTGTGAAATGATGATTCTCTGACTGAGGTCTGCTGTCTGCTCTCTCTCCTGTGTGTGTATCTCACTCACTGACCTGAGTCACGGTGCTCATGGGAAGGCTGGAAATGCTGTACCAGTTAAAATAGAAGAGCTTCATCAAAACATAATGATTCTCAATAATTTATTGGGGTAGTATCGTACACGGAGAAGAGAAATGTCAGCTCTCCATGTGCACCATACTCTGTGACGCTGGTCTGAAAACTTTAAATCTCAAGGAGTTTACCCTTTGGTGAGAGGCCGTCCATCTTTGAGTCTGTTGTATGTCTCCTTAGGCTCTCAATTGAGAAAGATGGACGTTCCACCTGTGGACAGAAAAGAACTTAGATCATTACTGATTACAGCAGCTGACACTCCTACTGAAGGCTGAGATTAATCACAGAACAATGTAATAACATAATGTACAATTATGGTCTGGTTCCCTGCTTGAATTGGATAACTGAGAATTGAAAATAGACAGATGGTTGGATAGTTTTGATAGAAGACAGTAGAGAATGACAGGAAACATGGAAAGAAGGCAGTGGGGGTGGGGGGGCCCAAAGATCTTGACAATGAATGCTTTTGCACAGGTGGTCAAGGAATTCAAGGTTGTGTTTCGTCAGCTCATTTCCACCTTAGGAACTTTTCTGCAGGAGCCAGTGTCTAAATCCAGTTCCTCTACCACAGATCGGGGTGCAAAACAAAATCCCTACACAGACGTATCAAATTGTAGCTTACAGGGCTGAATGCAAGCAGGTGTGTTCAGACTCAGATGAAGATCAAGAATGTAAGACACTGTGTAGATGAAAGAACCGCTGATCAAAACATGTTATTTATTCTCCATGAGTATATGAATAGTGCTGAGAAACATCCACCGCAGTAGGCTATACAATAAAAGATGAATAAACATGGAGTTAAACTGCTAAAAATAACAGGATGACATGAATCAGATACAATGAATATATATTATATCTTATATCTTTTACATTTTGGTTTCGATTCAGACATTGGAGCATTCCTCCTGAGTCCTCTTGAATCTTGAAAAACAGAGTGACCAGTAGAGCATAGTAAAAACAAAGCTCTACTTGGAACACAAATCCTTGGAAACACTCGCATGGGCAGATGTTGGCCATATGCATGGAAGCACCATGTCCAGATGTGATGAACCTGACTCAGACAATACCAACCACAGCAGCAGACTGTAAGAGGGGCTTCAGTGTAATGTAGACAGTTAGAATAGACTGGAGGTCAAGGCTGAGTGTAAACACATTGTCTGGTCCTCTAGTGCTACAGCTCACACTCACAGCCTTTCCACAGTATGACTCTAGTCCTGCAGCAGTTTACATGTGACGCTCTGACAGAAGTCGGAGACCTAATTTAATGAAGCACCAGTCTGAGAGAGAATCTGCTGGTGATGAAATTTAAGTCATAGTCAGTTGTGTGGATGTTTCAAACAAGTTGGGACAACACTGTGGAAGTTGTGGACTGATCCAAAACCACCTGTTTGGATCCTTCCACAGGTGAACAGGTTCATTGGTAACAGGTGATAGTGATCATCATGATTGGGTATGAAAGGTTCATCCTGGAAAGACTCAGTTGTTCACAAGCAAGGATGGAGAGAGGTTCAACACTTTGTCAAACACATGATTGTAGAAAGGAGACAACTACATGTTTCTGTTTTTATTTACATACAGTTCCTATCCTAGATCTGAGACTTAGTGAAGTCACTAAGAATGGGGCAAGAAGCATGAGCAGTCCAGCAGCCAGATCTGTTGCCTCAAATGTTAACATCTTTAAGTTTTCCTCCTGGTCAACCAGACAATATGGCCACTTTGAGTGACAGGCCATAATGGGCAGTCGACTCACAAGTCTTTGCCTACTGTCCTTGTCGCACCACGATCATTATCTGTGTATTAGTAACGTTACATACACACATGCATAGCTGCAGTACTCACAGGGAAAGGCTCAGCACCCTCCTGGATAACAAAGCCTTCTATCAGATGGGTGAGGATGTGGGACTTGACTAGCGTCTGGGCTGGTTTGCTCTCTCCATTGTGTTGGCTGCTGTTAGTGTTCCCATTCCCAGAGGTCATGACTGGAGCAATGGCCGCCCCTCACCTGTAAACACCAGCAGCATGGTAAACTCAACAAGTACTGACCTGGACCTGGATCCGGACCTGGGACCTGGCCTCGAATAGCTGCTCTTCAAATAAACAAAGAATGCAATGCTCAAACCATTTGAACATTGCAGTTTAATATTGCACAATGTTTTGGCTAAAGTGAACAGAGCTACAGTTGAAGTGACAGGTGTTAGTCTGACTCTTGAAGAACCACTTGAGATCAGCACAGATACAATCCACTAACACTTTTGTTTTGATCAATTGTGCATTTTTGTAGTTTGTTAACTTTGTTTCTTTAACCATTTCTTTTTACTTAATTGCATCCAACGGTGACTCAGTTTTACATTTTTAAGTTTTAATGTGTGCCGATGTAAAGAGTGGCTCCCAATGTGTCTCATTCCGCTTTGAGTCGTATTGTAAGAGTTGGATTTTTATGCAATGAGCCAGACAAGCTTGAATTGGCAGACTTCTGAATGTAGTCTGGCGTGACAAGCTCTGTACGCAGATCAGTCCGCTGGGCCAACGAGGAAAACAACTGGCTTCATATCAACTTTAATGATTAAAACTGAAAGACTGAATGTAGATAATCTGGCAACATTATGACTGTTAGCAAAAGAGCTTTTATTATGGAGCTCGTCAGCTTTAAAGAATTATAACTTATGGAGCCAGTTAAAGTCAAAGTCGCTAACAAAAACTAATTCACTGTGAACTTGTTTCTTTCCAACCTGCTCAGATTGAATCTAAGTAGCTTTTATGGACCCTTCAAACACTTAATGTTATCAATCAGAGTCAATGTTGTGTAATCTGACCGCTAGCTTTGTTGTTAACCAACTAATAAATGAGCTAACAGCTAGCTCCATATGTGAATGAATGAAACACATTTTTAAAAACACGTTTCTGTGCCTCCACAAAAAGGCAGAAAAAGCTCAAAGAAGTCGGCTGAACTTACTTTAACAGTCCACCTCTGAGTGAGTTAGAAAACAGGCGCCCCGCTCACTAACAATGCCACAAGAAAAGCTCTTTGTTCAGCGGCTCCAAACAACGCGTTCATTTACGCTCCGCTCCTCCGCCTCAGCGGCGGCGAGGAGCCACTTCTGACCGGGACAGGCGGCGGGACAGGCGGCGGAGCGGCGGGACGAGGCGGCGGGGCGGAACGAGCACGTTACACCGGGACGCGTAAAGTTAGCGGCTGATTCATGTCCTCACAATGTTTCCACTTTCTCCTCATCCGAGCTGCACACAACACAACCCTCCCCGTGTGTGTGTGTGTGTGTGTGTATGTGTTTGTCTGTGCGTGACTAAGTCCGAGAGATGCACGTGAAGGACTTCCGGCAACAATCATCAAAATTAAAAGCGTTCTAATTATTATGTTGGAATAGTATTTTCAAGAGTTCAGCGTTGAAGTTTATTCTTGACCATAGAAACATTATTTCATCATTCATATTTCATTATATCGTAGCTTAACTCAAGAAGCAAAAGTGTGTAATACCTCAGTCACTGTGTAATATTTCATTCACTGTGCAATATACTGTACATAAGATAAGATAAGATATTCCTTCATCTCTCCCACAACGGGGAAATTTACAGTGTTACAGCAGCAAGATAAAGAGTAAGTAAAAACAAGTAATAAAAAAAGTATGAACAATTCAACTCAGGTAAATAAGTATAGACAATTTCACTAGAATAAAATGTATCAATAATTTAACTAGAGTAGACGTATTAACACTTTAACTATGATAAAAGTGTTGACAAAATTTAGCTATAGAAATATACAAGTATAAACAGTGCAAACCAGGCTAGATTGTAGTAGTGTGGCTATAAACATTGGCCAGCTTTACACTATTGTACTACTACTACTACTACTAGTACTACTACTACTACTACTACTACTACCACCATTAGTAGCAAAAGGGAGCAGACTTGTGAACATAGCTCCATGTCTGCTGAGCTGACTCCATCCTGTTGTATGGGAACTAAAGAGGCCTAAACAAATCTGCACTGAATTCAACTTCTAAATGAAAAATGTGACCACCACAGATGAAATATCTTTAAGCTGATAAACATTCAGTGCTGTTTGTTTCTGCTTTGAGAAGGTCTGCTAGAAAAGTGAAAGTCAGCTTTGAACTGGCAAAAACCACCTGCGGTAGATCTACTGCTGTCAACATTTGTACAGAGTTAATGGTTAATTTCAATTGAAACCCTGGTGAGGAATTTCCACTATTGTATCAATGCCTTTCAGAGATGAATCCACACAGTCTGATACAGTGTCAACAACTGAAAGTCACTACATTAAAAAAATTAAGATGGTAGGATGATCCTTGAATATTGAAAAGGAAAAACAGCATCAGTGATCAATTAATGCCTAATGGCTTCACTTTCAATGTCAATGAAATCAAGAATAATTTTCAGTTTTAGTTTTTGTTTACTTTTCAGTCACAGTTTGGTTGGTAGGCAACAAAACCACTTGGTTGGGTTTAGGAAAAATCGTGGTTTATACTAAAATAGACACTTTTACGATGTAAAAGTAAAGAAAACCACGGTCGCTCTTCCGCAATATCCGGTGATTAACTTGAAAACCTTTATTTTGAACTACGTTACCGGAAGTGGAGAAGCGGTTGCTTCAGACTTGTTCCCTGCGCTGACTTGAAATAACGGGACATCTGCTCGGAGCTCGGAGCTCCCTCATTGTGACTGAACTAACTTCAGCTGGAGTCTCATGTCATCGCTGGACTTGATGAAAACAGAGTGTTTGGCATCAGGGACGTTGTCCTCGGCTTCTATCAAGAGAAGGTTCATTAAAAAGAGGAGGGTCGCTCCGAGGGGGCAGCAGGATGCAGACAACGACTGTCAGCTGTGCAGGTGAGACTCGCAACATCTGGACCTGAGAGTTCACTGCTGTCAACTCAGGTCTGTCTCTGTGATCCAGACACAGATCACTGGCCGGGGTCAGGCCGGGACCAGACCGGGACCAGACCGGGACCTGACCCTCCTGTGCACCTGTCTCACCTGAACACTACACACAGTGTGATGAGGGCTTTTAAAACTTCATGTATTTTATTTGTGACTGACTGAAATGATTTGTAATTTTTCACTATGTCACACAGTGAACATGTTGTAATTAATTTTCTATTTACATTTTCTATCTTTTTTTTTAAGTTTCTTGATATATAATAATTATTTTCAATTCATTCATTTTATTATTTTCCATTCATTCACTTCAGTCCTTTTTTAATTCATTATGATTGATCAGTTTTATTTGTCTCATGGTTGAAGTAGTGAAAAATGTTTCGTCTGATCCCAGAGCAGCAAATCTGAGAAGCTGAAACCAGCATTTTGCTTGATCACTAACTAATAATCAACTATCACATTTGCTATGATTTTGTTGACTAATTCTGGTTTTGTTGACTAATTCTGATTTTGTTGAGCTCTTACTTTGCTCACATTTGCCTCTTTTTTTGTTGGTCAGTGTGTAGCTGAAAATGTCTTGTTCCTGTAGTAAAGAAACAGACAATCAAAGTGAAACAGATGTGACAGGAGAAGTTAAAGAGATATCATAGAATCACATGCAGGTTTCTGTGTCTGTGCCCATTGTTGTATTTCTGACTCATTTCTTACTCACCATTTTGTCACCATTGTAGTGTATGACCTTTGAGGCAGAGAACGAACCCTCTCTGTGATCTGGGTTTCATGGGTATATGAGTATTTGTCAAGCAAAGCCTATGTAAAGTTTCCGAGCCAGTAATTTATTCAGTCCATTATTTATTGTGGGACTAATAAAGGCAGAATTAAAGGAATGACATTTTAAAGACAACAGAAGCTGTCACCCACATTTTCCACACTGGCTGGGCAGATGTTTGGAGACTCAACGTAGTTTGTTTGAAACTTACAAAATCCGTGAGGCTCCGTCAGTGATTCACCAGTTATATTCATGTTTTTCAGGTGTTCCATATTCCCCCTGTCTGGCAGCAGTCGCACTGTCCGTCGGATTCTGACAGCCTGCCTCCTCTCCTTCCTGGCCCTGCTGGGCTCCGTGTCCATCGACCTCAGCTCCAACTTTGACTTGCTGCACACGACGGAGGCTGCTTACGACGAGCTGACCTCCTGCAGGACCATCGCCATCCTTCAACTGGTCAGCAAGCTTCAAAAGATGAGACGTTTGTTTAGTAAAGACATGTCCAACCAGACACTGGAGGCTGGTTTCTCAGACGTCTTGCTTCCCGTGTTCAGTCAGCTCTGTGGTGACATGGCAGGCTACAGTGATGGCCATGGGCTCCCCTGCAGTGCTGAGTTCCCTGGACTTTGCCAGGAGCTGAGGAGGAGCTTCCAAGGATTTTTAAACGCTTCATTGGACACAAAGGACACGAGTGAACATGGTGTTTCTGCGTACTCCCTGGCCATTGGGAGGCTTCTGGACATGTGGGGCACAGTAGAAGATACTGTGGCCAAAGTCAAGTACAATCTGAACTGGAGAGATGTTCTGTCTGCCAGACTTCTGGTGACATTCACAGAGCTGAACCATCAGCTGATGGACGTCCAGCACATGGCAGCTCACACTGACTTCCAACACAAGTGGACCTACGTTCTGAGCTACCTGAGCTTTGCCAGGGTTCTGACGGAACGACTGAAAGACTGCTGGTTCGAGAACATAGACATCAAGTTAAACACGAGCCAGCAAGTGAAAGACTCTGATGTTCTGGACACACGTGTGTGGCAGATCTCTGGAGCAGGATCAGAGCTTCTGCCCGGCTCTCACTCTGGAGTTGAAGCTCTGACAAACACTCAGCGGTGCCTGTTTGAGCGTGCCGTGCCGGCTCTCAGGTTGGCGTCTCGCTCCGTGTCTTCCGGCCTCAGTATGAGGGTGTGCCTGCTGGCCATCGCCTGCCTCATCTACCCGGTGGTCATGCTCTCTTTCAAGCAGATGACTGAGTGGATACAGAACTATGCACAGAGCCTGAAGGAGAAGACGGAAGACCTGAAGCGCCAGAGGCAGCTGGCTGAGGATCTTCTGCACCAAATGCTGCCCAAATCAGTCGCCAAGCAGCTCCGCCAACGGAAACACGTGGAGGCTGAGAGCTATGAAAAGGTTGGTGCAAAGAGTGTATTCATATGTGCTATGTGCTGTAGATCAGGACATCATTAGGACAGACTTTAACACAGATGAGCAACTGACCAACATGCTACTGGCAACAAGTAGCAAATATATTTCTCCTTAGCTGTTTACACAAACTAGTTTCAAAATCTTGTTTCATTGCCTTTCTTTGACTTCTAGTTTGAATAGATGCTCATAGAAAGCAAAGGTACTGTGCTGATCTCAGGGTTCATCCTGAAATGCTCCCTGAACAAACACTGAACCAGGAGCTCTTGATTGTCACGCCAGCACCAAACTGTACAAACTGTATTTACTTCACATTCACCAGCTCAAACATTAAAGTGATGAAGGCATTGATATATCCATAATTAAAAGGATAATAATCCAGAAATATATATTATTCTGAAATGGCCATTCTTCATGATAGTGAAGTACTTTTGCTACTTTACTTTTGGTACTCTCAGTATATTTTGATGTTAATAATGTCTCTTTTAGGTTTAGGACATGGAGTTGACTTGGAACTTGTTGGTCTGAACTCGAGACTTTATGGTCTTAGCTTTGGGACATGTTGGTCATAGCTTGAGAATTGACCGGGGATTCGTAGGTGTTGATTTTGGAACTTGACTTGGACCTGTTGCTCTTGATGGTTTTGACTTGATCCTGAGAACAGCTTTGTCCCACTGCTCCCTCTTTCCATAACTAACATAGAGATGGAGATGAAAGGATATAAAATTCATGGTGGAACTATCATTGTGTTAAAGCCATTGTTTAAAAAGACTCAACAGCTGCTGGTAGTTTAGTTTTGATGTCCACAAGGGAAACTCCTGCACCAACACACAGTAACAACAACTGCAACACGTGCAGTACAAATACAAAATGTTCTGATGTTTGAAAGGTAGAAACCAACAAGACGATGGAAGGCAGATAAGACTGTAACATTCCTCTTCCAGGCTCCGCCCCGTTCACTTTTAACACGGAACCAAACAAATTCATAGCTTATAATGTTGTGGGGTGTTGCTGCAAGGAGGCTTCCTCTGCAAGATCTGCAAACATAATGAATGAATTTGTGTGTTTGCTGCCTTTGTTGCTATTGTCGTCATAATTACATATAATTGCCCTGTTCCATATTCATCGGGAGATAAAACAAGTTATACGGGTGAAAATTGCGTCTGGCTTATTGAAGAGGTTTGAAGCAGCTGTACCAAAAGCACTCTGCACAGGGAGGGGGGCGGGGTCTGTGGCTGAATAGGACCAGGGACTGGTTTTTAGAATGATATGAAAGCTCTGGGTTGTTGTGGAGAAAATGTAAGACCTGTTGATTCTTTTTTCCTTGAACTAACCAGAATAGTAAATCATGACTTACTGAGTCCTGAATGATGCTGTGTGGTAAAGACCTGGGCCGACTGGGGGTGAAACCAGAAGCCTTCCTGGACTTTGAGCTTTACTAAACGGGCACAGACACTCAGCACTTACACATCACAACATATCCTCATTATCAAAGATGGCCTCTATTGGCACTGACGCTTCTTTCCACTGATGTTCCATTGATGCTTTTGTCCCTGGTAAGGAAGATACAAACATGAATACTGCTAATGCATTTGATATGAAAGTTCAAAATACAATAAATTCTAAATTCAGTCATAGATCCAAACACACAAATTTCAATCATGAGATTCAAAAGCTTGCAATGTAAACGCTCCCCAGCAGACCCTCTCTCTCTCTCTCTCTCTCTCTCTCTCTCTGAGTTATAGACGCAGGACAGAATATAGAAGTCAGGGTGTCTCAGATACAGGGTACAGATACTGTGTCAGTGTCAAATTACTGCTGACAGGACTGCTCTCTTAACATCAGTTTGATATCACTGCAAAAGATATGGAAGTGTACATGTTTTTGCAGAGTATCAGGGAGCTTGTTACATTCCTTAATAGCCCTAAATGAAAAAAGCAGAATGACAAATATCGTGTTTAATTACATTTTATTTTAGCATTGTTGTATTACCCTGCATTAGTTTTAATTTAGTCAGATGTCTCTAATATACTGGACACTTTTGTTCCAGGTGACCATTTTTTTCTCAGACATTGTGGGCTTCACCTCCATCTCTGCGTCCTGTACTCCTCTGCAAGTGGTGGAGATGCTCAACAACCTCTACATGTGCTTCGATACACGCATCGACTCCTACGACGTCTACAAGGTGACAACAGACTGAGACACACACACTCGCAAATCACACAGTATCAAAAAGATCAGAGAATAAGTGAAGTTACTTAATATGGTGGTTTACAGTGAAAATCATCATTCATCATCAGAAATAAATGGCAACAAAATAAAGTAACAGTTCCAAAACAGCAATAACTTAAAATAACATCGGTGTGAGATGAATGAATATTTGTTTGAATGACTTTTTGAAAGACTTTTGATGTGCCTGATGTCTGTGATGAAAAAGCTCACTCAGAAGCTGCCACTTCAAGAATCAATGGAGATGAATTCCACCTGTGTTTTTCCTGCTTGTCTGACGTGATTGCCTCTGAAATGTTGTTCCCATGTTCTCAGGCAGAGCTCACTTCCAAGCTGTATATTACAGATACTGATATTTCAGACACATTTAACAGACAGTCATTTATGTTTGTATGTTTTGCATACAAACATAAAGTTATCACTGTGGAATGTCATTGCTGGCTTCAGGTGGAGAACCAGCGAGGCTCAGCTGCAGCTCATCAGACTAATTAGCACTGGTCTGAGAACCATGACAAGCTTTGTGTCTGCTGCAGGATTTGTACTAAGACTGGGGCTACAAGCACACACATATATGTATGTTATTTCAAAACTGGGCAGGATTACTATTAGTAATCAGTATCACTTTTCACCTAGCTGCACAATGTAGGAATGATGTCATTAATTCATATGTTATTCATAATTATTTATTTATTAATAATTAATAATTCTTCACGGGTCATGCCATCATCACAGTCACAGTCATTCTCAGTCTTTGGTGTCTGAGCACAATATGATCAAACCAGGTGGAGACCATTGGGGATGCATACATGGTGGTGAGCGGTCTGCCCGAGAGGAACGGGGACAGACACGCCGACGAGATCGCCAAGATGGCGCTGGATCTGGTGGCGGCCGTCAGACAGGTGTCCATCCCTCACATGCCCAATCAGAGGCTGGAGCTGCGAGCCGGCATCCACACAGGTGAGAGGAGCTCAGTGTGTGTAGGGTGCTGGTGTTAGCTTTCAGTCACAATGTTCTTCTTTTCCTCCATCCCTGCTGCTTTGTTGAATGTGTTGACCTTTGACCTTCTGGCTCTGTAGGTCCGTGTGTGGCTGGAATAGTGGGCTACAAGATGCCAAGGTACTGTCTGTTCGGAGACACCGTCAACACAGCGTCGAGAATGGAGTCCACCAGCCTGCGTACGTCAACCTGCTTTTCTACTGACCTCACACAAACACAGCTCTGGTGGAAATGAAGCATAACCTCCATATTTTACACTCACACACACAAGGGCTAAGACTAACTACTGGACCCCTGTTGCCTGAAGATCCCTGAAAAATCTTCAGTTTCAATTTGGAAAACAGGGATGATTGTGAGAGCTTGACTTTGGCCGAACCTCAGCTGTGTTTTAAAGCATTGATCTTGGTTTGTTTGTCAGCTCAGAGAATCCACGCCAGCTCAGAAACCTACTTGGCTCTGGCCAAAGACAACGCCTATGAGCTGCAGCTTCGGGGAGAGATTGAGGTTAAGGTACACTAACCATGTCATGACACACGTTTTCTGTGTGGCTGTGAGAAAATCTAACTCTAGCTTTATTATTACAGTGTGGAAGCTATTATGTTTTTATAAATGTCATTTTTTAGGTTCAGTCATGGTTTGTGATTTGGTCAGTTCTCTCAAATCAACATATAGTAAATCTAGTAGTTACATGCATTCTCAGTGTCACAGTCTCATGTCTTCTCTTCCCCTGCCAGGGTAAAGGTAAAATGAACACATACTGGCTGGTTGGCCATAAGAACTACAGTGTGCAGAATGACAGTCTGGTTTGTCACTGGAATCCCAACATGGCCAGAAAGAAGAAGACGGTGACAGGCAGTGACGTCTCTGTGGGAAATGTGAGTAGTTCAGTTTTTCATGAGAGGAGCCATATTGCCTGTGTCATATCCATAAATGTGACGTCTGTCATTCAAGGTGATTCATTACATGTTCAATGGACAAGGTGCTATATCATCAATGCACTATTAAACCTCATAATACCAGTCATGGAATCACACAACTGTCCCACTCTGTCTGTCCAGAGATGATGTCCAGCCCACAAAGTTCAGATGTTTTCTTTCTATTGTTAAGTATTGAAAGTCAGCATCTGAGCTTCTTAATGCCACCAAACTATTTCCCTTCAGTCTCACCCACTTCTCTCCATGTATTTCTGCTGATCACAGACAATATGGCCTATAGATTTGCCCTGATCCTCCATTTGGTTTCGTTGTTACTTTGCATCTCTCCTCAAACAAGATTGCTCACTGTCTGGTGAGTTCAGAATCTCTGTGGTTAGATGTGGCCTGATGGCGCCACCTAGTGACACTTGGCAGGCTTTGGTTTGACCTCGAAAGAAATTTGCCACCAGCAAAATATAACTTAATTGACATATTTTATGAAATTGTAAAAAAAAATAAATAAAAAAAAAGAAATGTTTTGTATATCTATGTATAGCTCATGAATTTACCTTCTATATGTATTCTCTGTGCTAGTCCTCAGTGAAAGTCCAGAGCCTGAGTGAAAATGCCACCACACCAGTCTCCCATCCGTCCTCAGTCTCTACCCAAAGCCCACAGCGAGCTCAGACAGACAAGCCCGGCCTGAGTGTGGCAGCTCAGATGGAGCCCCACAGCAGCTAGGAGCACGGCTGCAGGGGGGAGACGAGCAGCCGTGGGCACATACCTGACCTGCTCGAACCAGCACACGTCACCAGCTCAACTGTAGAGCTGAGAACATCCAACCCTGGAGACATCAGGTTGTTGTAGATGGTGATCATGTGATCACTTGCCACCACAAAGAAACAGTGGTTTGTTTTCAAAATGAACAAGTCATCTGATCTTAAAACTGATCCAACAATCTCACTTTTTTATTGTAGTAATGTTTTTCCTGTCCTGTTTATGTTTGTGTATCTTTATGTATATGTTTCCTTCTTGTGGTTGTGATGCACTGTGTTTTAAATGGGAAGTTACTTGCTTACTTCCTTTTGTTCCTCATTTGATAAAATTGTGACTTGGACCTCAAATAGCAACAGCCTCATATACATATACACTATTTAATATATTTCCTTATCGATATTAGTTCATTTTCTTTTCAGAGTCATTTCCTTGTACAGACCATTTGAATCATGTATACTGTGTTATTCTGCCAACTGTTACTGCAGCAGCATTAAAACAAAAAGTCCTTTCCAGAATGAACTGAGTTTGGTGTTAATCCGTGTGTCTAGTCTCTCTTAAGGGTGAAAACTTCTCCAGGTGGTGTTTTGGAAGAATCCCATGGACACACTCTGCAGATTGGAGTGTGTAATACCATGATGAGGCCACCAGAGGGCAGCATCAGATAAATAAACTGCAGATAGGAAACATCATCAGATTTTCACGAGAATTGATTTGGAAACACCACAAGATATTTTACATGTGTCCATGATTTTGTGTAATACATTAAAATATATAGTAATGATGAATTGTTCAACTATATTAAATATCATTATTACTAAGTCTCTCTACAGACTGATCTAATCTAAGGTGTATATCAGGAGGCCGTGGGCGGATGTAAACACCCAGTATGTTTCTGATGCATGCTGTGGCTTCAATATGATATTCACTGTTTGGCCTAGTTGTAGGCTCAGGTAGTAGCCTTTGTTGGTTTGCTAAAATTTAATTGCTCAACTTGAATCATTGTATTGAAAGACTAAAACTGCATTTGAAATTGAAACTTGAAAATTCAGGTCTTGCAGTTCCATTTCAGTTCACTGTGACGCACATTCAGTCGTTGAAGGAGAACAATCGAGTGCAGACTAATCTGTGTTTTTGACCTCTGTTACATATGTTGGGGAATAAAACAATTGTTTGTGCCAGAAGAAAGAAGAATGAGAAATCAATATATGTTTACGATGTTTAAGATATGTATCTGTATGAGAGAAGAGGAGTTGTTGAGATGTGGAGATTTGTCAGGCTCAGAACAGAGTAAATGAGGTGTGGGGGTAGGATGGGTAAGTGGATCACAGGAACGACAAATGGTCATTGGTTTAGAGAATGAATATTTTAACAACTGTCATGTCTTTTCACTGTCCTGTTGTTACCTGACAGTGTATGAGCCAGGACACCGTGGAAGACGACAGAGAACACTGTGGGTCTTCTCTCCATGCTGCTTGTATTAAAGACATCTGATTCATCACACCGAGTTTTCAATTCTTGAGAAAATTAGAGACTTTCTTCCTCAATAAGGAGGAAATTTATCTTACACATATCTTCAGGGCGCCATGCCTGACTCTGCTGGTGTGACTTGGCTGAGCAGGAGCTGATTGGTGCTGTTGTCTTTGCGTCTCTCCGGCTTGTTTTCCACTGTGTGTGTTAATGAGGTTACTGTCTCAGTGGATTGCTCTCTGCTCAAATTCGTCACACTTTGCCCTCATGAGGAGAGTAATTATAACAACAGGCACTGGTTGAGACTCATTTGAATGTGCACCAAATACTGTATGTAATTACATGGACCTTTCGGGTTGCTTGTGTTTGTTTGTTGTGGGCGAGATGTGATTAGATCCATCTAGATGCTCAGTGAATTGTGTGAAAAGTGTGTGTTCTTGTTCACAGCACTGGGGTCTGTGCTGGACCTCAGCACGGATCCAAAACCTTCAGAGATGCAGAGAGGGAAGTTAATTTACACACTCGTCGCAGCAGCATCAATCAAACAGCATATGGAAAATAAACACTTCTTTTTCCTAATTAAACAAGGAGCAATTAACAATGAAAAGGACAAACTTAATCACAGACTTGTAAATAACAATTCTGAGCCCTAGACAGAAGCAGTTGATCTCTACTGAGTGCTCCTCTCTGCATTTCAGATATTTTGCAGCAGCCGTTCAGAAAAGCTGCATGGAACATGGACAAGCTTTGATATACACCTGAAAGAAGAAAAGAGTCATTTCAATTCAAATGCATGAGTCTGTAGTCAATAAACACAATCAGCAGATCACTCAGAAGACGCCTGAGGGCCGTCATTATGCTTTCATTAACTCAAAAGCTTCTTTGTATTTCACCGACATGGTGGAACACGACTGTGGTCCATCTCCATCTGAGTCGGCCTTGTTGAAGCACTGAGAGCTTTCATAATGCTATTGACTGTGTAATTTCACAGAATACAGGCCTGATGGAGCCAGAAGCTCAACCAGCCCAGCGATGGAAGACGATCGGGCTGAAGCAGGAGCAGGAGCTGAAATGACTGGAATGGAGCAATTAGGATCAGGCCTCCTGGATGTCTTCAATTACAGACCCACCACACATACATTCTGATTAAGGCCATTATCTAAAAAGCTAATGGAAAAAACAAGTAATAGGAAATAATCAGTGCAATCCAAACACATCTGTGGCTGTAAGGGATTTATGTGATGATTGACTGACGATACATGAACATGTGTCAATCAGAAATGTTAACAACAATGAAATAAAGAAATCATTTGGCAGAATCAACAATTAAGACATAATTCATTTTAAGTGTCATGTTAATTCTTGATCTTTAATCTTAAGACAAAAGAGGGAGTGTGTTTACTGCAAAGTACTCTGTCTGTCTGTCTGTCTGTCTGTCTGTCTGTCTGTCTGCCTGTGTGTCTGTCTGTCTGCATGTGTGTCTGTCTGTCTGTCTGTCTGTCTGTGTGTCTGTCTGTCTGTCTGTGTGTCTGTCTGTCTGCCTGTCTGTCTGCATGTGTGGTGAGGAAAGGGATAAAAGACGGCTTTTATTCAAATAGTAAATGAGTTTCAGAGGAAAATGTTTCACCCAAGAGCAAACTATATTCACACATTCATACATTGGACACGCACAGAAAACATGTGAGGGGAAGAGTCCAGGCTGCATCCTGATGAGATGAACCACCTCACCTGGCTCCTTGTGATGCGAAGCAGCAGTGGCTCAGTGTGTAAATAGCAGGTGCAGGTCACAGTTTGTCGGTGACTGCTGGAAAAAGTGAGAGGGAAGCAAAAATCTACTTTAACTCTGAAGGAAAACAAACTTGTCTTTTTTGAACTGCGTTACAACCATCAAATTCAGAATAAGCATATATCTACAAAAGTCAATGAAGTTAAAGTTGAAGCATAAAATACACATTAACACTGTTGTTTTTGCTTGAACAGATATCTGTCAAAAAGGACTATCACGTTATTGCATTGTGTTATAATTGCATTTTTCCAACTGGAATCGGGGTTGTATATTTTTGCATGTGTTCAGTACCCTCCCACCCTCACATGCCTGAAGAATAGAACAAGAGCCACACTGTGATTCAAACACTGACTTCTTCTTTAAAGCGGACTCCAGTCTGCTCACACGTGGTAACATGGCAGTGTGGGCCTTTAATGTCGCAGATGCTACGGATGGTTGGAGGTGCTCAGGAGGTCATCAGGCTGCTCACTGCTGAGCTCTGGATTAGCTTAGCTGAGCATCTGTAATGTTCTCCATATGGGCAGGGACCCTCCCCAGACCTGGTGGTCATCTTCCCATCCACACAGCATGAAGCAGTGTGTGATGGACAGGACCTGATCATCATCACCATGATGGCAACTGTCGGTGACACCAGACTCTTGAAGGACTGCAGGATCTGTATCCTCTCTCAGATTCAACACTTCAGCATCTAGATAATACAATAAATACATTCATTTGTTTTCCCACTCCACCTGCAGGGGATTGTGGGTGATGGTGAACATCCTGTGGCTCCATATAGAGAGACAGAGGAAGGGAGGGTGTGCTCTTTTACTGGACAACACACTTCATGAAAAGAACCATTGTTATCAGTTACTGCAGGGTCTCATTTAAACACATTCTATGCTGATGTACTCGACTCTCTGAAAGCATTCTGTGCACATAGTTGGAAAGCCGATGGGGAGACTGCAGCTCAGGAGGCAGCGTGGCTCCTTCACTAATCAGAAGGTCGGTGGTTCGATCCCTGCTTCCTCCAGTCTGCTCTGTATGCTCTGTACTGCTCCTGATGCAGTCCACACCTGGCATGGCTGATGGACCCCCCCTCCGCCGCCGCGTCTGCCCTCACTGTATGAATGTGTATGTGAACGCGACGTGTGTTGAAAGTGCTTTGAGTGGTCAGTACATTCATCAGTAGTTTTTTATGCCTCTTAATGTTTGTGAGTACACAAATCTAGTAACTGAACCTTGGATGAACAGGCTGGTTGGGAAATCTACTTCTTCTGTTTCTGGTCATGAGTGTGTGTGTGTGTGTGATGGATGCACATGTTTTCCTACACACACTTATGCTGTTAACTATGATACTGTACAATGATGAGTTTAAACTATGTTTGATGTTCATGTACAGATGATAGTTATGTTTGAAGCTGTCGTCACCATCTGACTTTGAGTTCAGAGCAGGTGTCACTGTCATGTTTCTGTAATTGTTAAGGTTCATACTGTGAATGATTTTCATTAATGATGAAAGATCACATCTGTGCCTCATATGTGTGATTTTGTCTTTCTCTACGATGACAGCATTGGGGTGATGAGGAGTGAAACAGTGTACTGACTGACTGGTTGTCACATGACAGTGAGAGTGAAGAGCTGTCAGAGCTGCATCACTGCCTTTGATATGAAGTGAGACAGCTCCAGATTAATGACAGATCAGTGTGCAGCCATGACAGCAGAACGTGCCTGTTTAATTTGGCTCATACAGTAGCAGCACACGACCAGGGGCCACTGTAACTCCCCCACATCCCCTTCAAATAAAAGGGAAGGCACAATTTTTCATGGAGTTCTTCTGCATGACAGAAACCTATTTATCTTACTTAGAAGTTCTTTGAAGTGTGTGCTTTCAGTTCTGAGAGCATGTAAAGTAGTGTGCTGCCTTGTTTCCTGAAGCCTGTGCTGCCTTTGTTCTCTGGGCTGCTCGTCTTCTGAGGATGATGAAGCCTGTTGTCTTTCCTCTGCTCCCTGTGTCCGTCTCATGTTGAGGATGGTCTGTCTATTGGACACAAATCTAAAATACTTTCTGAGAACAGACCTCACTGCATCAATGAACTGATCTGAGATGTTTTATATTTCATGTCCTAGTTTAATATTTCTTTTGCCGCTTTGCATCAATGAATCAAACAGTCTTCACTTCATTTGAACCAGCTCTTTTTGTTGCTTCCAAATATCACTTCTCCTGACAATTAGTGAAAGAAGAAGATGTTTGGCTGCTCAGGGAGGGGTGATCAGGGAGGGATGATCTTTTGCAAAAGGAGCAGTAGTTTGGAATGCTTTGTAGTTAATGTTAGCAGGAAAGAGGTGTTTGATGATTGCTTGTGCAACACAGACATTCAGAGAACACATGCAATTAGACAAAATGTGGAAAAATTCACCAACCTAAAAAACATCTATATGTATCTTAATGTAGTAAAAAGTGTCCACTATGTGCTGCTAGAAAACACCCACTAATAATGTGCTATGTTCCAGTACAGTTGTATACCACATGCAGACTACACTGACAAATAATGAGTCAAACCTCAGTGTCTTCTCATTTGGCATCAAGTCCACTTGAGGTGGATCTAGGTAACCTGCTAGAAACTGTCATGGTTTTGATCCTCTTGTGTTTTGTTGGTTTGTTTTCAGTGCATTTTTCAGTCTTTTGCTCCAGTGTTTTTGGTTTTGTCTTTTGGTTCAGGCTTTGCTTCAGTGGCTGGAGGTGTGGCCTGCAGGTGCTGGGTCCCCTCTCCCTTCTCTCAGCTTTCCCTCATTCCCTCCTAACGACCGGCAGCTTTAAAAGCTCTGTGGTTCCACCTGAAGCTGCCGGATCGTCCCCTCACTTCCTTCCCTCGCTCTTGGCGTATGTTTCTACTGAGCTCTTGTGCTCTGTGTTACATGTCATTCTCTAGTGTGTTCCAGTGTCCCCCTTTGTTCTCCAGTGCACGGTCCTACCTTCACCTTCATGTCTCCTCCATCCAGCCTCAGCACCCACCTACCAGCCTCCAGCCACTGAAGAGCTCCTCACCCCCTGGACTTTTTGTCTTTTCTGTAAGTCCTGGAGTTTTTTGTGTTTAATGAATCCTTTTTTCTCAGTCCCCTGCATCTGTGTGTTGCTCTTGGGCCCAGCAAAAAACTGAACTTGTGACAAGAAACAAAACTTTTTTCCTAAGTCTTGGGATTTTACATGGGCCACCAAATATGGTATGTCCAGATGAAACATACTGAATAAAGCTCCTCTGTTGAGACCCTACACCCACGCCCCATATCATAACCCAACATCCATCCCTTCTAACACGTGTGCCAAGTTTTGAGTTTTCAATCCCCGGCCTCTCAAACAGCTTCCTGATTCATGTTGAATAACGTGTCGCCACAGCAACGGCATTCGATAAAAACTCAAGAGCTTCACTTTCAAGCATCGTCAAGGTCATTAGACTTTTCTGTCCAAACTTGGATTCGATGTGTTTAACCTGTCAGGAGTAGGGCCTGTGATTTCCTCTTGTCTGTATATGGTCGTAGTAGATGTCTTCTTCAGGCTTTTATTTTCACCATGTGGAGTCGAGTTGTTGCTGAAACATGAAACCTTAATGGGCTAATTCCTTGCATAACAATAAGGCCAGTCTGTGCTGAGTCCCTGGAACAACCAAGCCCATCTGCACATTTTGACTAATTCCAAGTTTCCACTAAAGGCTCAGAGCTCAGCACGAACACTTCATTCGTCTTGATAAACTGTTCCGTCTCACCATAAAGACACAGAAGAATGTCTCCCTCATAATGGAGCTTCATCGTTGGCACTTATGAGACAGTCTCTCAATAACTCAGTCACCCTTCCTTTTGTTCCTCCTCCTCTCAAACATTGGCCATTCTGTTTCACTGCTAACTCTTCCTTCAGCCTCTGTGTATCAGGACACATTTGCTCTTATCACCTGCTCCATGTTCATCACTTAGTTTCTGTCCTTTCTGCTATTTAACTTGCTTTTTCTCATTGTCACTTTCAGCCTTGTTGAAATGTGGCCACAGTACCAAAATATCCCACTCAGACAGAGCTGGTGCTGCTTTGCAGAGAAGCAACGTTACATGGAACAAATTCAAATGCTGTAGCAGGTTGATTAGTAGTGGTGGAGGGATGTTGGAAGGCAGAGGTCAGTACTGGAAGTATTCACTGGGCTATATACATACAAACTGACTTGACTTAGAGAAAGAGTGGAAGAAGATGTCAGATGTTGTGTTTCCTAGTTTGTCTGGTTCTGTTTGTACATGGATGTACAGGAACTTCGATGCTGACAGTTACTCCTCACATGAGCGTGAGCACCGTTCTGTCAGCGCTGGTTAGCTGTATAATGAGCAGACTGTCGGCCTGCTCTTGTTTCTTACTTCTCCCTCTCCAGAGATCTTCACTTCTCATCCGCTCTGATTCCTGCTGATGCCTCAATGCTGCGTTCCCTCCTACCTGGGAAAGAACAGGGACATTCGGTTGACGAGCCTGAAGAGCATCCCTGGGGTTCATGTGACAGCTGGACTGCAAAATCAATTAATCAGCAGACGGGCTGATAAACTGATAAATGCTACGCAGGAGGGAGAACGTAATGTGTCCGGGATCATCCAATTTCATGGTTCAAAATTTGTTTCACCTGGTGTGTGGCATCAACTATCAATGTAGCGAGAGGTGGTAAAGACACTGTGATTACCCATATGGCTGATTTGATATTTTTTTCTCAATTTACAGCAGGTGAAATGAAAGAAAGTGGTGAAAATGGCAACAGAAATGAGGTGGAATGTGGATGGTTGACAGAAAATGATCAGAGGCTCCTGATGCTGGAGTGACCTTTGCTCTCAGCTGACTGAATGAACTGAGGCTCTCATGGTGAACTCTGAGCAGATTTGTCTTCACACTCACATTCCCTTTGACTTTGTGTGTGCTTGAACACAGACACAGGTGTTTTGTTTCCCCTATGAATCAATGCTGCCTGTTACTTCCTTTAATTTATTCAAGTGAAGCAACAGTGGACTTGATTAACAGTGACCCGGCACGTCAGCCTGCAGGAGCTGTCAGACTTTAAAGACCACCTTGTGAATATATATGTGATTAATATGGATGGTTTTCCATAAAGGAAAAAGTATATAAAAAGTTATAAATACAATAAATAACTTGTAATTAACTAGTTTGACTCCAGATCTCATAATTGGACATTTTGCAAAATGTGCTTATTTGTTTTCTTGCTGAGTTGGATGACAGGACAAACATCACTTTCATACCTCAGCTCTCAGCTCAGCATAAAGACTAGAAGCAGGAAAACAGCTGGCTGAAGGCAAACACATGCACCTGCTGTACAAGTACTGTGCTGATTAGCAGGATCTGAATTATGGAAAGCACAAATAGTGCGGTGGAAATGGATGTTTCTTCGAATCTACATTGCTCATTATTATTCAGAAAAAAGTCAGCTACATGATTGACATGTCTGCGTGTCGGACATTATGTTTCATTCAGATCTCATAGTATCACATGCAGTCAGACCTGACACGTTGGAAAAGCCAATGTGTTCTGTCGGCGGGGGGGTTTCCCTCCAGAGAGCCACATCACACATATCACCGTACACAGAGCATCTCCTGCCGGCTGTGGAGGAATGTGTTGACTGTTAATGCTCTCTGGCTCATGAGCTTATCGAACAGTACAATAATGCACTAAAATGAAGAATGACATTTTGACCATCTACCTTAATTAATCACTTCTGAATGATAGTATTTTGTACTGTACTGCATCTACATTCTGCTGTTAAGTCCCTTCAGCACTGCTTTGTTCAGTTACACTCAATAACTATAAATTATTTCTTCATGCAGATAAAACTAAATTCATATTTCTCTATTTCTCTCCAGAGCTGAACGTATCAATCATTATGTTAATCTCACCATCTCTACTAAGAAAGGTATAAATAGTGAAAGGGTCACAGAGTGTGAGTAACTTTTCAATATTATGAGACTGAACTTGTAGAAACGTAGTTATTGAGGCAACTTTTTTCAGGCCAATTTAAACTTTCAATCTCATCTCTTCTCACTTCCACCTGTTCTCCTCTGCTCGAGTTCATTCATCTGTTCAAAGTTTTAATTGCTTCGAGGTTTTATTATTTTTTTGACTTTTCAATTATTTTTACGTTCTAAGACCATTTTTAACTAAGCTTCCTATCAGTATTTCTCAGTGTCTGAAATTTTTCATCTGTTTATTTAGGTGGCTAAATGAGGTCTCTACCTCAATCTAAGTCAAAATGGTTAAAGGTTGATGACATCCTCCGCCGTGCTTTCTTGGTGATGGAGCTCAGATGATGGTGCCCAGGAAGCTGAAGGGCTCATCTCCACTTTCTTTAGTGCACTGAGTTTCAAGTAGTTCTGTTTGTACCAGGTTAACTTCAGTGTAGAGGGGACAGGGCCAAAGAGGGGGGGCCATGTTTACTGCATCATCCATACACCTGTTATCTCTGCAGGTGAACTGAAGCTAGCTGGTTGGTGGCTTGTAAAGATGCTGTGTTACATTATATTTATTCAGAACACGACACTGTTGTGTTACGTGCTCTCTGCTGTTTGGAACTGGGTTTTTTAAATTACTTGCTTATTCCACAAATGTGTCAGTTGAGTCTAAATGAGGAGAGAGGAGCAGGAGAGAAGCCCCTCCCTGCTGAGTTTCATAATGACCCCCCCTCTCAACCTCATATTAACTGAAGGGAAAGAAGAAGTATTCTGTCCCTTTGAACTGCAGATTGAAATGATTTCCCCTTGTTTCTGCACTCAGGCGCGGACCCCGCCCTTCAGCCTGACCTGGAGGCCTCTCTCTCTCCTCGTAGAGAAGCCTGCCGTGGTGCCAGTGTCAGTAACTTCACCTGGTCCTGGTGAGAAATAAAAGAAATAATAACAGTTTTTGTTGACTTGACCACATCTGGAAGAAGCTTTTCCACTAACAGGCTTTTCTCCTTTTACTCTTCATCTCCCTTCTTATCTTCCTCCTCCTCTCCACCTCAGCCTGCCTCCCCATTATTCCTCTCCTCAGTCTCTCTCTGACTGTGGATGAGTTGACCTTCCAGACCTGCACAGTGACACAGTGTTCCCTCAGTAATAAGATACACAGAGGTTGCAGTTCCTTTTATATCCCGGCTCAGGAGTCACGATGTGCGTCTGCATACGGTGTGCATGCATCGGACCGAGACCCCTGTAATGTGACGATTCAGCACGAGTCCAGAAACAGTTCCAACCTGACTCAGTAAGAGGGGCACAGCAGAGTTCTTTCACTGATAAGAGTGAAATATTCAAATTTAAAACTATAATAAAGTGATGAGGATCTACAGGCCCTGGTCATAATTAGGGCTGAAACCATTCCTTGAATAATTCGAGTAACTCGATTACAAAAAATGATCGAGGAATTTTCTCTGCCTCGAGGAATTGTTGAATTGACGCACTGACGTCACGCACGTAAAGGAAGAAGAAAGAGGCATATTCTGCTCCTGCGCTTTGTGCGTAAAGCCCATAAAACTAAGCCAAAGTGAGATTGACAGCACCGTTAGCCAATTAGAAGCCCCAGAAGGCAACCAGTGCGCCAGCTTGCCCTGCGCCCCAGCCAATCCCGTGGCCCCTCCTGTAGGTTAACAAAGCCTCCCAGAGACATCAGGGTTGTTTGCATTGTGGCTAAGGAAGTAGCGCTAACTGTTTCTGGTGTGGATTTACCTATAAACAAACTTTTCATGGCGAAACAGCTAAGGTAAGAGAAATTTTACAACTATAGTTTGACAAAGCGGTTTCGGTTTTTGCTGTTGTTTGTGGCGGTTGCTTTGGTTTTAGAGAGCTTTGATGGATATGGTTTGAATCAGTGGACTGTCTGCTTTCGTTTGAGGGGTGTTTGTCCGTTTTGCATAAAGTACCACAGCGCTATGTTAATTTCTATATTTGATAGTTCATTTAGCTGGTGTTTGAGCTGTGTTTGGTGCATGTAAAAAAGGCTTATATATTCTTGTAGCCCAGGTTCTGCTGTTTCATTTGATGTGCAGCATTACTAGCCCCAATTGGGGGACCCTCGGGCAAAAATATGTTTTATTCGATTACTCTGTCGAATTTTCAGTAGAATACTCGATTACTAAAATATTCGATAGCTGCAGCCCTTGTCATAATGTTGAAGTTTCAACTGGCCACAGATGATTGATTGATGGAAATCAACTATGTACATTTCATTAGCTTCATTTGAGTTGATCAGTTATGATTTTGTTTCATATGTTGGGTAAATATGTGTTTTATGTTCATGTCTTGTTTTGCTTTGTTCTTAGGATTGTGGGTCGAGTATATGATGTTGGGAAATGTAAACAAAGTGTTATTAAGATAAGATAAGATAAGATAAGCCTTTATTCGTCCCACAGTGGGGAAATTCACAAAAAAATGAGGAACACTTCACGAATTTGCATGTCATTATTATTATTATTGAGCTCCTGTCCATGACTTCTGCCACAAGACTCACAGCTACTGTTCCTACAGGATTGTTTAAAAAGTGGAAGGAGCTATTTTTTTCCAATAAAAAGTCAAAGCTTGTGTACATAAAAAATTGGATGTAGAAGCTTACAATGACTCCTGAGGTATAATTCCTCAAACCCCTCCAATCACAGAGTTAAAATGCTGTGATGTGCTCATGGCAGGGGAAAGCTAAACAATTATGCAAATGAGAAAACAGACTTTTCATAATGCTAATGATCAATTTGCTTTTGGATTTATTTTGCATGAATTCATCAACTAGTGTTTTTTGCTATCAGCTGCACTGACAAAGCATTCTGAATTTAATGTAGCTCCATTTCACCTCCGACCTCTTTCATCTCCGGGGCGACAGCGGTCAAGTTGAAAGTTGAACTTATTAAGCTGCAGCTGTGTAGCCAGTTAAACTAATGATAACTCCACGCCTCGGCTGACAGTGGTGTCTCCTGCTGACATTCACATGTTTCCAAGTGACTCACCGTCCTGTAAAAGCCTCCTGTATAAGCTCCCTCTCGTAGTAAATAGTAAGACAGTTAACTGGACATACTGGGAGTTCCCTCTTAGTTTTGAGGAGTTTAATCCATTCCTTACACTTTTTTTTTTTGGAAAGGTTAAAAAAAGATCAACTCTTTAAATGCTGAGTGTCATATTAACCACAGTCCAGTGCACAAATCCAGACCATGACAGACTGTTCAAGTGATGGAGTTAGCAACCAATTGTTGTTCTTGAATGTCCCTCATCTTTATCTGTGTTTTCATGTTAAAACAGTCAAGGGTAATAGCCCTGTCTGACTTGGTGTACGTCCAGTTTGAATGATAGCATTAGGACAAAATTCTCCCTGCAGTCGTGCTTTTCCTTTTCCCTAGATTCATCTTTATTGTGCACACGACCAGACAACAAAATGCAGTTTTAACCAGAAGCGCGAGGCAGTACATAAAAGCATAGTTGCATGGAATAAACAGTAAGAGATAGATATAAATATGCAAGTATATAGTATGAACCGGATAGACAAGCACGTCTCAAAATATAAAGCACAGATATAATTACATGGAGACAGTGATGGCACTTGTTTTATAATCAAAGGAATTCTGCATATTGTGGCTTTAATGTAAGTGCTTGAGGTACAGGCTGGATGGTGGGAACCATAGCTTTCATTTATCATTGTGGCATGTAGTCAGTGTGTAGATATGATGCAGTGTATATTGTAAACCCCCTCACACATGCTTTCATGCAGAGTCTCTACCTTTCTTCATGCTAAAAAGGTTATAACTATGCAAATTGTTGCTAGTGGCAGTTCCTATTATCCTAAACAGATGTGCCCATAGCCCTATTTAAGTCTGTATACTACAGTGCATAGCATAGTTCTGACAGTGATTAAGAAGTTTAATCGACTTTCTAATGTGTAAGTTGTTGTAGCCCTGCCTACAAATTCAAATCATATAATAGAGAACAGGACCAGGCCTCAGGAAGCTCTCTTCAAAGATATTAACCCTTTGTTGGTCAGATTGAGGCGTGGCTCCACAGGCAGGAGGGGCCACAACTGTGAGACATGACACGTGACACAGACTCACACTGTGATCAACAAACATCCCATAGTCACTCTGAGATGTTAATGGAGGAGGCTGGAGAGATGCTGGGTGTTAGGTGTTGTGTACTGAAATGCAAAGATGCAGCGATGAGCAGCAGTGTAAGCAAGAAGAATGAGCTCATGGTTGTTCAAAGTAAATACGCCTTCTCATTCTGTTCTCTTCATTTCTCATGACAAAGATAGTTTACTGGCGTCATGTTTAGTGAACAGACATGAAAGTGGTATCAATATTCTCATATAACTCTCACAAATTGTTTATTGTTTGCCTTAAGTGATCCAGTATTAATAATACATCTGCACAAATGTTGTTGAAATTAAAATACCAAATAATGAGAACAAACCTGTCGGAGGCTGATGACACTGAGAGCCTCCTCCATGTGCCGTCATCATAATACACCCTCAAATGAGAGAGCACACCATGTTGCAGGGATAATGATTCCGCAAGTTGAGCTGCTAATCAGGGATGCATGGGCAGCGACGAGGTTTCTGAGAACGAGAGGGAGAACAGCAATTAATCACACCGGAGATGCATCACATCCAAACAGCGGTGCAGTGTGTTTCAACAACCGG
This sequence comes from Centropyge bicolor, assembly GCA_037975185.1. Lineage (NCBI taxonomy): Eukaryota > Metazoa > Chordata > Actinopteri > Pomacanthidae > Centropyge > Centropyge bicolor. The sequence goes on along the minus strand of JBBMOC010000011.1, from coordinate 5,379,313 downwards.
CTGAATCCAGGCGTTAAATCATGACTGATGTTTATCATTCTCACTATCCTGTCTCTCTGTGTCTAATTCAGCGAGATAGTTTTATGAGCACATGCACCAGCTCAGGTTTCCTATGTCTGTAGTTTTTTCTCTTTTTGTTCAAAGGCCAAACTGACGATGGACTGCAGTCAATGCTTCAACATGTGACGTAGCCTGGCCACCGCTCTGTGTCGTTACTGAGCTGCTCTGATAGGAACAGAAAATCCTTATTATATTATTTAATGAGCTGCAATTTATTCAAGTATTGAAAACAAAATTTGCCTCTGTGTTGCGACGTTCGGTGTCTACTTCAGAAACTATCACTCAGTCTCCCACCTACAATACTGTCGTTTCATCACCTCACAGGAGATTAAACACTCACTTACACTTGACCTCATATAGCAACTCCAGTGGTCACACTTGGCATCATGTGACTCCAATGACTCTCAATGACTGTCGTGATACAATCAAGAGTGCTCATATACTAAGTGGTATTAATGACTGTTTGAGTGTTTAGACCAGAGGCGGATCTAGAAATTTTTTTATGGGGTGGCGAAAGGAGTGCAGGAATTTTTGAGGGGTGGCAACATATGGCAGATGCATATATACTGAATTTAATATACTGCTATATACTGCCTGTCTGAATGTCTGCAGGTTATTGGAAACAAGAAAAATGACGTGTTCAAATTGAAGTCCTTTGCTGGGTTGCTTCCAAAGAAATAAAAATAAATGACAAACAACAACAAAGCAAAAGCTAGCTGAGTCAGCTAGCTTTTCACGTACCTTTATTCTGTTGAAGCTCATCCAGGTCCTGATGCTTGGAAATCGGTGAAATGGGTCCATATCGCAAATTCAAATCGAACGACGCAAACGCAAGCGAGACGACGACAAGTTCGGATTCGGTTTATTTTTTTGAACCTCACACACACTCATCACATTCACACTGTGTGGCATACCTTTGTTGAAGCCGGGATTGGATCCCACGTCTCCAGCTCCCCGGGCGACGTCCTTCCCACTGGACTATCTTCAGTACTGATCAACAGCAACAACTGGACTGAAGGTCAAGACTGAAGGAGGAGTCTGCAGGAAGTTCACCTTCATCCACCTGCAGAGAAAAACTTCAAGGTGGCAAGAATCTTGATTCAACAAAGGAAGAAAAACATTTAAATCCTGATTTGTTTTTTTCTGAAGAATCAAATGCAACACACTTTGTCAGACTGTCTGTTCTCTGTGCTCTCCAGCGATGTGATAGCTCAACACGTTAACATGAAGAACAGTGATGCTGAGATTGTGGGTTCAAAACCTGATGATTTATTTTCTCAGCCCAACACAATCTGAGAAATAAACATTTCCATCCAGATGATGGTTTTAGAGATAAACCTGCCTGAGCACCATGAAGCTCTGTCTTTGTGGAAACTGAATAAGAAATAATCACACTAGTAATATTCGTTATCATATCTTCTTCCTGTGTCTTTTGCTAAAACACATTCAGGGTTGTGCTTTCATGCAAGTTCCAGCATCTTCTGCTTATGGCCATACTACATTGAACATGACAGATCTCAGAAGCTAAGCAGGGTGGGACCTGGTTAGTACCTGGATGAGAGACTTCCTGGGAATACTAGGTGTTGTCAGTTTTTTTTTTTTAACTTACTCAAATTGAGAATAACTGGAATTAATTTAAAAAATAATTTCGGAATGTAAAAAGTAATTTAAAAGATCAACAACGCCACCTAGGGATTTCCCGAGCCCTAGGACTCTAAAAGGCAGACAGGTTCTTTAAAATCAGGGGTGAGCAGAGTTAGAAAACACAAGTGGAGTCACTTGTCCATGTGGGACTCCAGCGGCCACCACATCCTCAGCAGTCAATTCTTCCTGGCTCCGGAGCAGCTCCCGACCATCCTTTCCCCATAGCTCCTCTCGGCTGCTCTGCTCATCCTGGGGAACATACCAACCCACAACCAGTACCAGAACCCACACTGTTTAAACACACACTAACATTTTAGTCTGGGAGAGTATTTTCAGGTTTGTGTGCTTAATTTTGACCTGCGACAGATTCCTGCCACAGCAACACAGGATGGATTCAAA
>JBBMOC010000011.1:5351856-5373038 GCA_037975185.1 Centropyge bicolor | reverse complement strand
GGAGACAAGAGGAGAGGAGAGTAGAGGAGGGGAAAGGAAAGAGGAGTAGAGGAGAGGAGAGGAGAGGATGGGAGGGGAAAGGAAAGAGGAGTAGAGGAGAGGAGAGGAGAGGAGAAAAAGATGAGATGAGAAGTTATGAGTGTGGAAGAGAAAAGAGAGAACGACAACAAGAATGAGAAAAGAATAGGAAGGAAGCAGGGATGTTTGAGTGGATAGGAGGTGAAACCAAGAAGAGAAATAAGAGGAAAGAGAAATTACTGAAGCACACAATGATTTCTTTGTTTGTCCTCAGTGTGAATTCTTGAAATTGTTTTATGATTACCTCTGCAACAAGAAACAAACGATACACTCATTAAGAAAGTGCTGAACACAAGCAGCAGCAGAAACAAGACAGACTTCTCCTCCTGTCTGAATTCACAGACATGTTCATCTGATGTGTTGTTTACTGCGTCCACGTTTGACAGGATAATGACAATGGAAATCTCTTCTGCCATTTCCAGAGTTGATATCTGACGCCTCCTCTTAAACCCTGCTTTTTATTCTCTGTCCTACGTCTCTCCAGAGGAGCCACCTGTCGGCTCAGTGACAGCAGGTTCCCTCACATGTAGGTGGGGGCGTCTCACCTGTCCGTCAAGTCAAGCTATTGTAGTAAGTAGCAAAACAGTATTCTATTATTAATGATGCAACAAGTGTAATCAGACGAAAGAACAAACCTAAAATCTCAGTCAGCAGCAGAAGTTAATGATGTTATTAATTAGGACTTAGTTACCACCATTTTACTGGTGGGTCAATATTAATGTGAGCTGTCTTTATGAATGCTCTGATAAATATAACAGCCTGCTGCTTTGTGTACGTTAATGTTGCTAATTAACTTTTTCTAAGTCTTAATGGCACAGAATTGAAAAAGGCCTCGTGCATTTAAATATTATTCTAAAGACCTATACACAGACAGCCATGCTAATACATTCAGTGACAAATATTTACACACCAGCTCACCACCAGCTCCGAGGACGACGGGGTCGGATGTTTTTCTTTATGAGACGATTTAGTCTGTTTCAGCATCATGAAAAAGGCATGTTGATAAATGAGCTCCACTGTGTGTGTGTGTGTGTGTGTGTGTGTTCTGTTCCAAGGTTTAGCAGTTTTATTATTACTCATAAGTAAATATGATTAAATGTGGCCTATGTGAGTAACTAAACAAAATAACACATGAGGGCAAAACCTGCGAAGACAGATATGAATATGACGAGATCATGGAGGACAATGATTCATTCATTCATTTACTTCAAGGTTTTAAGATAAAGGAAATTACAGAAAATCACCATATTGTAGCAAAACTTCAAACAGGAAGCAATTAACCAAGTACTATCATCGTATTGTCTGTATATTTATTCAATTTGTTTTTTTTATCAAGATCATGAAACAGTAGTGTCTGACATGGATCACTCCTGTCAGCACGAGTAAGTTAACGTCTTATCTAAGCAGAACATGAGATAAAAATCTTACAATGTGACTGTCAGGTTATCGAGTGTAAAACGTGCTTCAGTAACAAGATGAAACCAATGATTTCTCCATTCTGTTAAACTCGTGAAAAATAAAATGGTGAAAGTGTCTGTTTAAATCTGACCTCCCTAAATGCCCATATCCAACTTTCATCTTGACATTTCTTTAAATCCCTTCCACTGCTCTGCCTCGTCTCATTTCACAGCAAACTTGACTAAAGAGCCCTCACCTCATGCTCCCTGTGCTCCACGTATGAAATATGAAACATCCCATTCACACCACACAAAGCTGTGCTGAAGGCCACAGCATGTTCTCACTCAGGGCTCTCTCAACAGAGATAATGTGCCCACCATTAACAGCTTCTGGTTAATCATTCATACAACAGTGGAACCTTTCAAAATGCCCAAATGTCAAGTGGATGATGCACTTATTGAAGGAAAATCCACAGCTCTCCGCCCTTTAACACTGAATGCCCTCTGGCGTCCTGAGGTGCCCCCCTCCTCAGGTGTCCTCACTGAAGACTTCCTGTAGAGCACATGATGAGATATGATTCCTATAAAGCCTTTGATAGTTTGCAGTGCTGTTTGTGCATCATGGATCAAAAGTTTTTTACTGTGTTTTTGAAGGTATCACAAATGGAGAGTGTGCGTTTTGGCCTTGAAGGGGGAAATCTTTGTAGGTTAATAATAAGATGCACACACAAGGATTCACAAATGTCTGCACTAAAATACAGAAATCGTTCTATATACACATTTTAAAAAAGGTTCACAATTATATTTCTGACACAAACACAAGTACTTTTTGTTTTGCAATGCAGTTTTCATTAATAAAATTTTTTGGATGTTGCTACATTTATACAAAAACTGTCGAGAATACATTTACAAACTGATGGTCATTTGTGAACTTCGCTGCATTTTTGTGTTTAAAACTAGAAATATTTGTGTGCATCAAAGAGACATTTGTGAACTTTAGTGTTCTATGTATATATTTGGTTCACATATGTACAACAATAACTCTTTTTGTGTGCTAACATTTGCTACTTTGCACTAAATACAAATGACAGCTGAGGGTGTTAAACATGTCATTGGTTACAGTCCTTTGGCCATAAATTATATTGGACAAATTTGACCTGATAAAAAGTGAAGGGATCACTGATACTATGACAATGAGGGACATGAACATTTGTACCAAATTTCATCATAATGCATCTGATTGGTTACGATATTTCAGTCTGGATCAAACTGACATTGACATTCACAGAGCTGTAATACACAGCCCTCATAGTGAAAGCAGCACATCAGCAGAGCTTGGCCTTGAGTCCTTGATCAGTGTCTGGACATAATGTGTTCAGATAATACTGAATATAAGAATTTAAAGGTTTAAGAAAAATAGAATATAATTGTATTTCTCTCAAGTGTGACTCAGTAATTTTCTACTTGATATTACCACAGAAACTGGGAAAACTAACTGTATAATATTTTGTGGTTTTCTACATTGAAAGAAATCATAGAAATGATATGTGGATCCAGTGTTATGGCTCTGATAGTCGATGCTTGTGCTGCTGTTTACCCTGATCGTCCAGCCCCACTGGGTGAGATATTAATGGTGAGAGACCCTGGGCATGCTGCGCCGCTTCAGTGTCGCAGCCTCCTCGTGAACAGTAGCGCCGGGATGAAGGGTTATTATTGGATTCCTATGCCTGGCATTTATAAAAGGCCTGGAGGTCAGCTCGCCTCTCAGACAGGAAGCTCGATGTTTCGACTTTCTCGGCTTTCCCTCACCTGCTTTTGTGCAGCTGTTGCATACGTAATGAATAGTCAGATATCATTATTCTGGCTCGCTGTGCACCAGATACCGCTCTCCAGTAAGTTCCTTTTGTTAGTCCGACCTTGATTAAAGAGCCTGTAGCTGTCGTTTACAGACCAGGGGTTTGATGAATAAACAACACAAACATGTAAAATACTTGGTTGCTGTAATATTTTGCATCAAAATGATTCATACTGTCAGCGATGCAAATTAGTGTCAGTTGCAACAGATGTTAAATAAAAGGTTCAATTAGATTCATGCAGCTCATTATTCAGAAAAAAAAAAGATGGATTCAACATCATCCAGTGATGATCATCTCGTCCTCCTCCTCCTCTCTCCACAAAACAAGGGGAGGTTTTGGAACATCCTATTCGTGACGGGAGAGTGAGAGCAGACATATAAACACAAAGAGAGAGAGAGAGAGAGAGAGAGAGAGAGAGAGAGAGGAGCACAAGATGTACCTTTGTCACTGAACAGGGTGAAGACAGACCCCATCAACAGGTCCATCATCGGTCCGTTTGGCACAGCACGACTGATTGGTTCCTATATTCATGGCGCCCAGGGAAAAATACAAATATATAGACATGTCAGTTATTCACATGAAAAAATAGAGAAAAATGAACAAAAATGTGGAAACAGTTTATAGAGACGTGCTGTGTGGTGTTTGGGTTTGTGCAAGTGCAGTCTGTCCCTCTCCGTGAGGTTCCTCATATCAAATAGAGAGACAGCTTTGTAAGCAGTGACATCATCCTCCCACACATTCAGATATGCAGTAATAGTAGTGGCATTTAAGGCAAAAAGACTTTCAGTGTCTCTATTGTTAAAGTTAGGAGTGTATGTATCTCCATGGTATGAACTGAACTGAAGATTATGTCAACCTAAGAACTGGATGTTTTACATATTGTAGAAACATATATATATATATTATTTATTGCTTATTGCCTGGTTGTAATTGATGGTTGTTTTGTGCAGTTGTGCGTTTTTCATTTTCTGAGACTTAATGTAGCTCCTGTTGCAAAGTCATTTGTTGTAAAGGATAAATAAAGTCTCTCTCTCTCTCTCTCTCTCTCTATCTGTCTGTCTCTCTCTCTCTATCCATCCATCCATCCATCCATCCATGTTACAAATGAAGCTTGTTAGCAACAGGTAGCTTCAGCTCTGTCTGACTGTGTAAATGTCAGTGTCCATTCTTGCTTTCGTCCTCATTATTACTATAAAACTAAACCTTATTTTTAACCATTACAGGCCAGTTTAAAACTTCCTTTTTTTGCTGATCAGACTGTTTTTCAGAATGCCCAGATTTCTGAGCTCATCTCACGACTGAAACTTTCATAAATGAAGTGTTTTTAGTTGCTCATTCTGGAGAAGCGTTCGTCTTTATTCTCATGACCTCGGCACTGTGTTTGGTAGAAGCCGAATGTGGAAGCAGTAATTGAAATAGTCTATTCTAACATCGCTCAGCACATAAAACCATATATCTTTCAGTGATGAACAAACAGTGGAGCTGTGTTTTGATAACAATAAAAAAATGGGCTGCTTTTGTTTAATCTCTGTAAATTGGCTTCTGGCTCATTTCGTTCATCCTGAGTTTTCAATTCAGACATGTGCATTAACTGTGTCTGCGCTGGGCCGGGCATGTTTGCTTTAAGCTGCAAAGGAAATGACTGCAAATGAGGAATTCAGATTAGATAGCAGATCTTCAGTCTTTCCACCGAAGAACCATCTATCTTACATTGCTGCTGTCAGGTGAAAACCAAGTGAAGGAATTTCCATTGTTTTAGTTTCACACAGCCCAGTTACACATGTGTGGACTGAGGCTGCTCGAGACACTGCCGGCTGATTGGTTCACAATTTTTTTTTTTTTGCTGGTTGGGTTCATTTAGCTATGTCACAAACCTGCAAAACAAGAGTTCTCCCCAGACATTCAGGAAATGACATTTGAGCTTTGAGATTCACACATTTAGTGTTGAGTAAGTGTAAGAGGATGCTCACATCAATTTACAGCTGATGCAGGAAGGAGAGCTCTGTGTCAGATGACCCACTAATGAAACCAAGTTCAGCCCTGGTTGAGGAGACAGAGAAGCTTCACTTGGACCTCAGAGAACAGATGGACTGATCTGTCTGATCTGCAAACAGGTGAATCACCATAACCACCATGATGAGACCAGTCAAAAATCTCATGACGAATTTGTTCACTTCGACAAGTACAGAAAGACAAATGACTCAAAATGACCTTTATTCTAAGTGGAGAGGTTTTAGAAGCTGGGTCCAGGTAACTGATGTTACCATTTTTATTTACAAATCATCATCTACGTAGTTTTGTAAATCTGCTGTTTTGTGGATCATGAATTTGACTCCATCAAAAGAAAACCTTCAAACACTGAACAACAACTTGCCAGTGGAAAATAAAATGAGGCCCAACTTGAATCGACTTGAGCAGGACAATAAATCCTTTGTTTCTGTCCTCTCGTTTCTAAGCAGCCTCCACCCGCTGACCCCCCAGGGAAGTGGATGTGATAAGGAAAAACCATTAGTAAAAAAGACATCCTGTCCCACAGTAAACATCATATTTAAGTTACTGCAAAGATGCTCCATGTACAACACGTCCACTTATCTCTGAGTGCAGCTGAAAACAGGCCAAAGCAGCTGACAGTTATTATAATACACAGAATGTTTAACTCCTCTGTGACGCCTGTCAGCAAAACACAGTGAACTCTGTACAGTGAGAGACGGACACTGACCCCCGGGCCGGAAACATGAAGAGATTTCCTATTGAAGAGGAGGGGCGTTTCCTCAGCGTGAAGGATGTCAGCAGCAGGTTGTTGATGCCGAGTCGCTCAGTGGAGACACGGCATTACACTGCAGCACACACACACACACCAGGGCTATAGTGTGTTACAGTGTGTGTGTGTCTTTGCACTCAAGACACATGATGAATAATGAGGAATTAAATCATATATATATGTAAGGGCATTAACTTCTTTAGATGTAGCACTTGGTGTTAAACTATGTGTAAAGAGATGCTGTGCTGTGTGTGTGTGTGTGGCAGCTGCTGTAAAGCAACCATTAGGAGTAACATTTCCTCTGTGCCTGGTCAACATTTCTCCACACTGAGGCTGGATCATTAACTCTGAAGACTCTCTCAGCTGCAGATAGATGGTGGGAACTCCAGCTGCTTCTCACACACACACACACACACACACACACACACACACACACACACACACACACGAAGAGGTTGAATACGACTCAAAAATAAAATAAAATAAAAAGTACTTAGAAGATGGACCTGACATGAAATGCAGTTTTTTTCCTTCCTTAGTCTTTGTTGTTATTTTTGGTGATGAGACACCAACGGACTGAAGAGCTCGCGAGCTCCTCTCTCTGAATGGCCGTGCGTCATCGCGGGCGCGTCCAATCGCGAGCGCGCCTGCTCTCGTGCCAAATATAAAAAGCTGCTCTCCTCCGACTTCCACACACTGAACCCACGGTGAAGTGAACACACGTGCACTCCTTTCCACACACACATACACACAGACACACAATGGAGTCAAACTTCTCGCTCCAGGCTCGCGCGCACAGACTCTTTGGGAATAACTCAGTCTTTCCATTTGACAACGGCACCTCCGCCTCCAGAGCGGACGAGGAGGACCTGGAGGTCAACACGAACATTTACTCCAGGGTCACGGTCACTGTCATCTACGTGGCTCTGTTCGCCGTGGGCTCCCTGGGGAACTCCGTCACCCTGTACACGCTGCTGACCAAGAAGAGCCTGCAGAACCTGCAGAGCACCGTGCACTACCACCTGGCCAGCCTGGCCGTGTCCGACCTGCTCATCCTGGTGCTCTCCATGCCCATCGAGCTCTACAACTTCATCTGGTTCCACCACCCGTGGGTGTTCGGGGACGCCGTGTGTCGTGGATACTACTTCCTGCGGGACAGCTGCTCGTACGCCACCGCGCTCAACATCGCCAGTCTGAGCGTGGAGCGCTACATGGCCATCTGCCACCCGTTCAAGGCCAAGAGCATCATGTCCCGCAGCCGCACCAAGAAGCTCATCAGCGCCATGTGGCTCGCGTCCTTCGCCCTGGCCGCGCCGATGCTCTTCGTCATGGGCCAGGTGACGCGCACAGGGGAGAAGATCTGCACCGCCATCGTGTCCGCCGTCACCGTCAAGGCTGTGCTGCAGGTGGGTGTGCGACAGTTGTCTTCTGTTCACTCAAAGCCACAGAGAGAAACTAAATAAGAACCAGTGCAAAGACTGAGTGATTGTTCTTTTTGCCACTGACATTTTATAGACTCATCAATTAACCCATCAAACAAGACAATAACTGATAGAGTAATAGATAATGAAAGGAATCCTCATGTTATGGCTCTTGCCAATCATGGTTTTTATAAAATGACTGTTTTGAGGTACTTGTACACGACCGAAGTATTTCCATTTTACACTTCTGATATGGAAATATTGCACTTTTTATTCCACTACATTTATTTATACGGACTTTTATTTTAGTTACTAATTACTTTGTAGATTAAGATTTCATGAACATCTTCATCTTGACAGGTAGTTTTTTGTCTCCTGTTGACTCAGAAAAGTCTTTTGAATAATTGAAAACAAATTAACAGTGTCATTTTCCCAAATTCAAAATCAGCCGTCTATCACATCATATTATCATTATTATTTGCCAGGGGCTTGTTTGTAATTGCACTGCAGGTTCATGTCTCTCAGGAGATGATCAACAAGGTGATGCTTGTTGCTGTGAAACCTGCTGAATGCACAGAAGGAATCACATCATCAGGTCTGAATATATGGAGAAAATTATTTCAGGAGATTATCATTGATGTCTAAAGGAAAAAGATCACAGCTATTAAAAGGCTGAGTGAGTTGAAGCAGCAGGAGCTACAGGTGTCCTGCTGCCTCCGTCCGTGTCTGTGTGTCCTGCAGGAAATGATTGACAGGTGTATATTTCGATTGATCATTTCTCAAGCAAAAGATTTGATGGTTCCAGCTTCTCAAATGTGAGGATGTGTTGCTCATTCTAACATTATGTCTAAGTGAGTGTCTTTTAGTTTTGGACTCTGTCGCCTTGGAACAAAGCCCCAGTTTGTGCCTATGATGTGTTTAACATTACATCTGAGTCACAGAGCTAAGCGTCTGTTTTCCTGACACCTCTAGTCCAAACAAAACTGGAAGCTGAAAAAGGTTCTCTCACACCTCTTCAAACTCACTTGTTAAACACTTTGTATCTATGCTACGGAAAGAGCAACTCAAATAAAGTCATTATTATTCAAAACAAATAAGGACAAATGTCATTTTTGGCTGCCTGGATTTGAAAAAAGAAAAAAATGGGTAACAGGTTAGAAAGACTTTTTCATTTTGTAGCAGATATTTTTCATCAAAGAAACTGGAAATACCTCCAGAAAACTAAGAAGTGTTGTTAGATGTGTTTTTCAAAGATCTCAAGTATTTTTTTCCCTGTGACTTGAAAGCAATGATAAGACATGAGAGGCACAAACTGGAGCTACTTGCACTCCAGGAAATTGTGACATTTACCCTGATTATTTCCTTGATTAATTAAGAACATAATGACAAATGAAAATAATCAGTTGCAGCCCTGCGTGCACGTTACGGGGCCATGTGGCTTAATTTAAAGAGCTTGTGAGTCATCGTTATCTGAGTGAGTGAGAAGCAAAGACACACGCTCCTTCAGTGCTCCGAGCAGCCCCCCCCACCCTTAACAAAAAGCCTATTTCTCAAGTCTGTCCCCACTGCCACCAAGATAAATGGAGTCGCTCCGCAGGTCAGAGGTTGTATAAATGATTAGGCCAATCTCCCCAGCTCTGTTTACAATGCACATAGTTGGTGAGGGCTCAGAAGCCAAAGTGTTGTGATTTGGGTCGGGGGAGAGTTGGAAATGTTAGGTGAGGTGTTTTATGCAGCTTTACACACACTTGGCTTGAGACAAGAGCGAAAGGGAACGTGACATCAGCTGTATCTGTGAATGTCTGTCTTAAGTGTTTGTGTAGTCATTATGATCATCATGGCTCTCATCTACTGTGCCTGGTTTTACTCTCTGCTGCTTCTTCTCCACCACGCTGACATGTTTCCCATCTGTTTGTCCTTCCGTCTTTCATCTTCTCTCTCTTCTTCCCCCCTCCTCCGCTCGTCACTCCTGCACAACAATAACCATCTGATGCGGCGCCAAGACTAACAGTTCTTATCTTCCGATGCTTCCATTGAGGCTATTGGCATTCGTGAGCCGGGCTCCAGGAAATAGCCGGCGGAGAAATATTTTCCCACACAAGAGGTCGGATCCTATAGAAATCACATAAGACTTTATTTTCTCTACTTGATGTAAAGAGCAGAAAAATAAATAGGGACAGTGGAGTCTGGGGACATTTTATGATGAAATTGCTCCCATAACACTTTTTAAATGTGTGTGTGTGTGTTTATGTGTGTGTGTGTGTTTATGTGTGTGTGTATGTGTGTGTGTGTGTGTTTATGTGTGTTTATGTGTGTGTGTGTGTGTGTGTGTGTGTTTATGTGTGTTTGTGTGTGTGTGTGTGTGTTTATGTGTGTGTGTGTGTGTGTGTGTGTGTGTGTGTGTGTGTTTGTGTGTGTGTGCGTGTGTATGTGTGTATGTGTGTGTGTGTGTGTGTGTGTGTGTGTGTGTGTGTGTGTGTGTGTGTGTGTGTGAATACATTGTGCATGTGTATATGAAGGATGCAGAATGAGCCGGTTCAGCCGGAGCCCTGCAGCGACACAGGCTCCCCAAACACACTGTTTGACAACAGTGAGTGACACTGAGGGGGGAGAAGGCCTCTGTGTGAGAAAACTGCAGTGAGAGGGAAAGACGGGGGGGGGTCAGAGAGCACGGTACCAACACTTCCTGGGATAGAAGTTCAGTTCCCCCCTGCAGACTGTGCTCTAATGATTAATGCAGAACATTTGAGAACAGTTTTAACTTCTGAAAACATTCAAAGACAAGACTCTCTTGGATTGCAAAAATGTTACCATGGGAACCATCCATGAGTTCTTTTAGTGTAAAGTTATAATCCAGCAGTGATGCAGAGTTAAACAGCAGCACTCGGACATGTTGGATCATCAATTGACACATGTGTTGGAGAGTTATAATGGTGATTAATGGATGTAAACACTCTATACCTGCCAAGCATAGATGGTGTTTGATTTCATGAAAATATTTGACTTCAGCTGCAACAAACTCCATCTCTGTATTTTTATGAAGGTGTTTTTCCTTCTGTCTCTTTGATGTTGATGCAATAGTTGCCTCATCAGAACCTCTGTGCCAGGCAGCCGACAGCTGTCTGCATCGCTCACTTCCATCACTTCAAAAAACTGTAATTAAAAAACTTGATTTGCCCCCACTGTTGCTGGAACACTGGCTGACGTGTCTGCTTTCCAAACATTTCACCTGGGTTTGATTCTCAGCTGATGAATTGATTTATATAAATACTGACGATCACTGAAGTTTATAGCTCATCCGTCTGACTCAGAGATGCAGTGATTTGTTGTTGGTTGATACATTCAATATTTGATCCTCAAAATGAATCAGGAACCATTTTGGAAATCAAATCTTTTAAGTAATTTTTTATGCAAAAATTCAGATGAAACAAGTCGTTTGAAGAGGCCGAAAACTTAACCATCAATCAATTAAAGAAGAAAATAACTGATCGATTAATCTATAATCAAAGTGATCTTTAGTTGTGGATCATGGTTTTTATAAAGTGACGATACTGCTTTGAGGTACTTTTATGCTACTCAAGTTTATACTTCTGATATCTCTAATACATTTTAGAGGGAAGCATTGTACTTGTTTATTCTACATTTAATTAACAGCCATCGGTACGAGTTATTTTTTGAGATTAAGATTTTAGATTCTGTTCAGAAAAGTCTTTCAGATAAGTGAAAAAAAATTAAGTGTTTTCCTAATTCTAAATCATTGACCTATCATAGCCAGGTTCTCACATGGATTTCTAGTAGGGATGAGCCAGATACTCGTTTCAGACGAGTATCCGTTACGGATAAAGCATGTTTGACGAATATGATTATGATACGAGTAAAATATGTTAATATCTGTGTTCGTGCTGAAGGAAAATCCTCATTGTGGAACTGACTGTCTTCTCTCTGCGCTCTGTGATTGGCCAGTCACACACAGCGCCCGCCCCTCCCTACACAGACACGTCTGTGCCTATGGTCTGTGCACGTCTCTCCCAACATACGCGCGGTGCATTTGACAAGACAGAGCTGAAAACGGCTCGCGTCGCGTCGGTAAATGCCTCCGCTCCGGTCCGATTTTTTTTTTTTTTTAACCGTCTGCTTGCTCTTAGTTTGGCTGGTGATATGAAGTCAATTGAAAAACTTTGCTCGTACTGAACGCGGCGCTTTTGAGAAGAAGTGAACAAGGCTGACATATTATTTCCCTGTTTGCATCACTGGATGTTTGCATGAATCATGAAGTTCACACAGATCATTAAAAAATAAACAGTCTCACAGACCATTTACACACATACACACATATAGCTGTAGCTGAACACACAAAGTAGCCCATATTTTTATTGTATGTGGCTGCATGCAGTATCTGACACTTTCTCTCTGCAGTTCATGAAAATAATATTATAAATATTATTGAGATATACTGTATATAGGCTTTGAATACAGTAGATTAGCAACTTCTGATCAATCCATATCAATTTCAGACTTAATAATGTAGTTTTAAGCCTCACCCATTTCTGCACTAATTTCCGGTTTAGGCCCAGATACAGATACAGATAATGTAGATGGTTAAACAGATACGAATACAGATACAGATAGTGGTGTACTCGCTCATCCCTAATTTCTAGTAAACCAGCTCCATTGACCTCCTTCCACCACACATGAACAAAACATGTGAACATATGAGTGAACTATCTGCTGAGACCTGTGTGAATGAGAGGGAGGCTGCAGGATGTGAGCAGTTCACTGCAGCTGACAGATATTTCCACCACATTTACATTTCACATGCTGTGTGTTTAGCTCGGTGCTGGCGTGTGCACTTACCTCGGCCTGTGTACCTGTGAGCGTGTTTGCTGTGGTGGCACTGAGTGGTTTCCTGCTGGGCTGGAGTCTCTGCTCGGGTTCCACAGGGTCATGTTGTTTGTGCTGCAGCAGCGACTGATTCATCCAGAGAGTTTAAGACTTTAAGAATGCTTTTTCTTGATTGGCTGAAATGTTGCTTTCATCATGTGTTTGTTGAAAATGTGTTTCACTTCCTGCTGGTGCTCACAATTGTTTGTGTTGGACCATTTAAAAACTGCTATTTACAGAGTATAAGTAGTTGTATTCCTACACATTTTTCCTACCATACCACCTATACCTACCATATCTGTGATTTTGAAGCTGGAAGATGTGACCTTTTTTTCTTTGGTCAAGGCTTTTTGAAATAAGAGCTCCCAACGGTCGCTGTATGTTAACAGGAAACTAGGCATGGACCGAGTATTTGAAAATAAATGAACCAGAAAGTCTTATCAGGGAAACTAGGGATGGACCAAGTTTATCAAAATAAAAGCTCCAAACAGTAACTGTATCTTCATAGGAAACTCAGGATTAGGGCATTTCTTTCAAAATAAAAGCCCAATAAAGTAACATTATCTTAACAGGAAGCTCAGGAAGGGGTTTGTTTTTTCAATAAAAAACAGTCACTGTATCCAGGAACCTAATTTTTCAAAATAAAAGCCCCATTGATTGGAACTCAGGATGGTGTGGTCCCTAGAAATCCCTAGAAAGTAACTGTATCGCAATAGAAAACACATACAAATAGACAAAACACAAACAAATGAAGAAATCATCATCAATTTGACAACACATGCACAACATTTAGAAAACCGCTGCAAACAAACATCAAACACACACAACACAACCAAACACACACATATGGGGCTAATGTCCTGCACAGCAGATATAAACTGACTGACTAACGAACTATAATAAAATCCAGCAAAGTTGTCTATGTGTTTGATGGGTACATGTTGTATTTGCACACCACACTGTGTTTGTTAGTGGATTATCGGGCATTTGGCAGGAAATTAGCTCAGCGCTTTCATTTTGACGGAAACTTCTGTGTCGTGATCTGCTGTGAAGAGTTGGAAACCTGCCAGCCGCAGCGCAGACCCTGGTATCGATCCGAACAGCCACGTGTCCGTGAAGAATAAAAGAAAAGGTGAAGAAAAGTTTTTTCAGTTCATCCAGTTTGTTGCACAATGGACGCAGTCAGAGACATCCTCGGTCGTGATGTGTGAAGTTCACACTGGTGGAGGTGCAGACCATCTTGCAACCCTACACTTCAGTACAAGTGCTTGAAGTGAACATCAGGGAAACAGCTGGCTCCTGAGCTCGGAGGTGGCCCTGTTTAACCCCTGACTGCTCATCTGTCCACAACTCTGCTGTATTGGAAAGTAAAACTTCTGCTAAAACTGCCTCATAATGAAGTGACTGTCAGCACTCTGCTTTTAAACATCCTTCCTGGCTTCAGTGTGATGACCTCCTGTTCGCTTTCCCTCTTCAGAAGAAGCCGCTCCCTCTTCGGGTCTGTGTGTCATTGGATAATCCATAATTCAGTTGTCATTTTAAAAAGTTATTTATTTCAAAACAAAAATGTGTTTTTGTTGTGTCACAGGTCTAAATTGACCAAGTCGAATATAATCTGTCCATTATAGACAGAGACATGTTAAATATTGACACATTTCAAAAGAGATATCTGGTGCGTTCATGTCAGTGTGGAACTAATGGGAAAACCACCTGTAACAATATCTATAGTCTGTTTTATGAGAGAATGTGTTAACATCCTCATTAACTCAGCGTGGTGAGTAAAACACATAAAAATGAGTAGAGACAAATCAAATTGTTGCTCTGATCTAAAATGAATTTTGCAGATGTGGTGAGGAATCCTGTAGCGACCCCACGCTGCCATGTCCTAATTGGCTGCCGGATTTGTGTGCAGCAAGTGGTGTTGAATGAAGTCAGTCTCTTTGAAATGAGGAGGTTATTAACATATGGGATTAATTAGGATTAGGGGTTGATTTAGGGACAGGCTTTTTGGGGGGAAATGTCCTTTTGTTCCCAGCAACTACATGACTAACCTTTTCATTAGTTTGGACTGTTTGGAAATTCACACTGCACAACAGCCAAGGGGATGTAAGCAGTTAAATAGAAAAAATAGAAAAAATAAAAAAGGCCAAAAAAAGTATTAATAAATTTGCATTAGGTTATTTTTCAATGAACAAATATAAATATGGAATATATGACCACTATATACACTATGTACTTGAATTGAGATAAGAAATGAGATCTTGCTTAGTTAATTTAATATGAAATATGAATTATTGCATATTGAATGAAGTATTGCACAGTGAATGGAACTGACATTAATGTGTATGTATTTTAGTTGATCCCTTTCAAGGTGCTCTTGGATCTGTTGGAGACTTCAGTTCATTGTACAGCTGCAGTCAGTTAATAGTTGTTCTGTGTGCAGCTATGTTGGAGCAGTAAAGAGTTTCAATCCTGACTTGAATGTGAATTAAAGCGTTTCTGCCTTTATGGATTGTGTTTATGAGGTAAAGTGCTATAACGCTAAATTGCTGTTTATAAATCACCGCTGGGCTTTTTCAGGCTTCTTTGATCACAGAGGCAGAATTGCCGCAGCTTTTAAAAGGCAAAATAATGTCGACTCTTCCACTGGGGACTGACGGCGCCGCTTTGAGTAAAACTATCACAGAATGCGTTTACAGCAGCCGCACTGCAAATTACGTCTCACTGCAATCACCGCCATCTCTGGCTGCGGTGGTTTATCAAAGATGTCTTAGACTTTAGGCCTCTGGGGGTTAATGTGAGGTGAACAGCACCAGTCTGAGAGCAGAGGGCTGCTTTAGCTTTTTCTGAAGCAACATGTGAACGTGACCTGCTGTCTACCTCTCTACATGCAAATTTTTTAAAAACATGATTTGACATTATGTTTGTGCCCAAAAGCAGCGTCACAATTACAAGGTGTGGCTTACCATCAATGGTGAGAGTTATTTGAAGAGACTGATTGTAAGTGACTGGGCTCTGCATTATACCATCATCAGTCCTGCACAGACTCTGATCAGGTCTTGGGGGAAATCTGGGCAGGTGAGCTGCAGGGAGTCCTGGAGCGAGTCCCGGGGGGTGGGGGGGGGGTTGTGGAAAAAATGAGTCAATTTCATTTTTATTTCAGTTCACGCCTCTCAGGCATAAATAATGTATAACACTGCTTCTCCCTGATGAATACAGGTTAAATATGTAGCACTATCAAACAAATAAATTTAAGAAAAGCTCTTTAGCGATATGCTATTATATGAGATGCTTTGTCCTCACAGTAATACTCATCAGGTTTCATAGTTTTGTACAGAACAATGAGAAAAACATTTAAAATATTTAGTATGAGTAATGAACATAATGTGATATATTACACTGGGGGGCAGGGGGGTAGCAGGTGACCTCTGCTGGATGAGCTTCTATGTATCCTAACAACCAATGTCACAAACTAAAATATAAATTAAATAATAATAATGATAAAAACAATATCAGCCCTTGACTACATATCACTCTAAACAGTTTAAGTTATCTTGTCGCCAAGGTAACTGGTCACCAATATGTGCTTACATTGACAATTTGACAAATAGATCACATGATTTTGTTTTTACATTTTTTTAATTTATATTGAAAAAAAAACTCAACAAATAGGCTGAACCTACACAGACCTCTTCATCCTTCAATCCAAAATGGAAAAATGACAAAACCAGGTGCCAAAAACCAAAACGAGCAATTTTTGACTTTTTTCCATTTTCGCTTTGAAACAAATAACAGATTCATTTTTTTGTTTTTAGATCATAAATGAGTAATGGATCGTCCGATGATACACAGATGCTCTTTGGCAGAACACAGCCTCTGTTCTGTTTACATCCTCACAGCAGCAGCAGCTGTGACAAATGGAGCTTTGGCCTCATGGACAAAATCCAGTACATTCACCAAAGTAATGTGCTGCCTTGAAGCCGCTGCATTGATATTTGATGACTGTTTCAAGCTCTGTTGCTCAAGAATAAAGGCACTTTATGACCACACAACGAGAATAATGAGGTACGAGACAATGAGGATGACATTTTTATTTTCGTAAAATGCAACAAAATTGATAGATGGATTGAAATGACAACTAGTTCCAGTCATGGTCCCCAGAGGATTAACCCTAATGACTTTAGTGATCCAGTGTCCAGTCCAGTGCTTTGATTTATGACTAAATACCTAAAGACATTCCCATCAGTCTAGCTGATGTTAGCCTGCTAAACTGAACTAATCAACATCATCACTGTAGACATTTTAGCATGCGATGCATATGTCTGTTGTGTATATACGTTTGAAATGGTTCACAGTTTGTATCACACGTGTGTGATGAAATCTGTACATTGCAGGACGTTGTGAAAGCATGTTTGGCTTCTCCGCGCTGTGGATGTTAAAGATGACACTGGACAGGAGTCAGATGTGTTTACATCACTGATTGTTTCTGTGTGTTATTGTAAAACACCACATGACACGTGGCGTGGAGCCTGCGCAGAAACCGCTGTCTAAACAATGTCAGCACGGGGCAAATATTTGGATTCTTCCCTGCTGAAAGTGAGATAGATGCTTATGTATATACAAAGAGCCAGGTCATGGCAATTATGAGAGCCATGTGGAGGAAAAGATAAATAGGCTATTTTAAAATCACAGACAGTAGAACGTACTGAAAAAGGATAAGAAAAGGACACGTAGTTTGCTGATTGGGTTGTTATTGAAAACGTTCATCTCAAGTCATGAAACAAATTTTTATTCTTGATCATGACAAAATGACAGATTCTCTATTTTTTCAGAATCAGCCTTACCTCACCTGTCCACCAGGTGGCTTTTACCTCATCAGGCCTGCTCAGCTGTACCTCATTGGCTCATCAGGGCTTGATCCTCTCATGACCTGTAAAACTGAGCTTGTTTACCATCATGAAGAACTTTCCAGTGCTCTTCCTGTATTCTTGCCTTGAGGAGCTAGGATACACAAGAACAGTCTTTGAAGATCTCTCATCACACCAGCACACCCCCAAAATGGAAATGTGTTAGTGGTGGGACATAGCTGCAGCTGATTAGGTCATAGTTTTATACAGGGACAAATAACAGAATCAACTCAGGTTTAATATCAGTCAAACTGTTTAGATGTGATTTGTGTCTGATTCACCACTCATATAATCTGTGCTACCTGCAGGTCTGATTCACAAATCATCCATCAGAGAGTTTTTGTTCATGTCTGTCATTTCTCTTTGCAATTTGTATCATGGATAACGTGTTCAGGTGCATCACCAGATTTATTCTACAACGTTTACGACTGGATCAACCAGTGAACAATGGTCTTGTTTGTGTCTTGGACTGGATCAATGCTCGGATCAAATAAGGAAAGTGGAATGTAGGCAGAAATATTGTGTTTAACAAGATAAAAATATGAGTATGAGTAGGAACCATGTGTGTTTTTGGTAACATGTCCATTTACACATAAACGTAATAAATTCTGTATTTAACTACAGTAGCCCCAAGGAAACAGAAATAGACTTGTGAGGATTGGTCTGTCACCAGAATTCCCTCCATTTCACATTTTTCCTCTTTGTTCCAAGATCCAACAAAGTACTATTGATTGTACAAACTCTTCGGCAGAACCCGAGCGGATGAGATGGTTCTGAAATTTTCCGTTTGGACTAGTTCTTAAATTGAATGCCATGGGTGACGTACAACTGCACATATGTTCACAGAGAGAGGAAGAAAGAGAGACGTCCTGCTGTTACCACAATAACACAGAGCAGACTTTTGAAGGAAGCAGACAGGGAAAATCTTTCACTATCAGAGTGAGAGAGAGATTTGATTGAACATGTCAACGGTAGTTTAGTTACTTTAATGTTGCTCCTCTGCCATTTGGGAGTAAATTGGCTTTGTTGTTCTCTCTTCTCTGCTCCCACTTGATTGACAGGTGAGGAGTACAGCTGTTTCATTGCCAAGGCCATTCTAGCAATTGAAGCGTACTGTGTAAGGAAGACTGAGAGAGAGAGGGACGACAAAGGAGGAAACAACATGTTATATAACTGTGGAGATCTTATATAAAAATGCTCAGGTAGTATGAGGTAAGCAAGAATATAAAACATTTCTGAGGAATGCACAGCATGTCCTTCTGGCCAAATGACTGCAATCACAACTGTTATTGTGCAACAGCATTGAGTCCAGAAACCATGTCACTAAAGGAAACACACCACACAGTTGTGCTTAACAACACCTGTCATTTAAAATATGCTTTCATTGAATGTGAATGTGGAGGTAGAACAAACTCAGAAAACTTAAACTTCTATGGCAAAAACAAAGTGAAAGTTTAAACAGTGGCAGTCAGAGCTTCTGTGAGTGATAAAAATATGATTACTTTGCCTCAGTTGTTCAGACAAAGATGAACAGCACCGCACTGCCAACACATTAGCTGCTTCTCTAAAGTAAGACACACAATAAGGAAGTGACATGTAGACACTTCAGTATAATTAGAAAATGGCAGGATTTCTCAGGATGACAACGATACAGTCGTGTGCAGCATCACCACTGCCAACATGCTTTTGGAATAGATTTGCCTGTGTTGTTTGCCACTAGAATCTCAGAGTTACAACAGCTGGGTTACAAACAGCAGGAAGGAAGTAGTAAACTGAGTTTTCTGGTTTATCTGTGTAAGAGATTTATAAAGTGGACGAGCTGGAATGGGATATCCTGTGGTTTTTTTAATGTGCATAATAAGTAAACCCTTGCAGGCAGTGCAGGTCTTCTAGTCCTGTGATTGGTCAGCAGCCTAAATTCACAGGTCAAAGTTCACGAGAATGAAAAAAAAAAATCAGAACCACGTTGTGAACCTGTTGTGGGGACAGGTCTGCAGCACAAATCCATGTAGTAGTGCCTGTTTTCGGTTCAGCTCCTTGTTTTGTATTAGCTGGTTTGAATCCTTCTCCTGATCAGATTTACCCCATTCTGTGTCACGGTCACTCTCCTCCATGTTTATGTTGCCTTCACATTTCCCATCATGCGTCTGTGCTGTGTGGAACAAGACAAATAAAGTGTTCATCACAGTCACTGTAATGGTAACAGTAATGACAAAACATATTGTGGCACGGCCCAGATTTCCCATCATGCCTAGTGCTGGACTGAGTAGTTTGTAGAGTTTAACTGTTTAATGTTACAAAATGCAAATGTTGCTTTTTGTCAGTGACTGTCAGGCGTCTGTTCAGAACGCTGTGGGTGCTGCACGCTGCTTCCTGCAATAGATATAGCTGAGGTTTGTCCATGATCAAACAGTATATATCATCACATCCCATAATGTTAACACATGCACTGTCTCCTGAGAGAGTCTGTAAACTGACAGAAGGTGAAAGCTGAGGGGGGGCAAGAGCTAAAGAAGGTGTGAAGCACAGTGATCAAAACACACCTGGTGAAGCTTTGCTCTTGTGCTCTTTATGTCAGTGTATGTGCGTCTGGTGAAATGTTGGTGTGTACCTGTTGTCACATATGTACAGCACAGACAGTGGAAACAAGGCGAACAGACCTGTCTGTGATCCCATCGTCCTCCTCCAAACAGATAAGACTGAAAGTGTTCCCAGCCAAAAGTTTAACAATGATTAAAAACTCAGCAGGGCATGAAGGCTGAGGCAAGAAATGACTGCAAACATTCACAGGTTGTTTACCCTCATCTGCGGGAATCGCTCGGTCTGGTGCTGCTTCATTAAGTCACATCTCAGAGACTTTAGAGCAGGGGTATTTAACTAAAATTTAAAGAGGTCCAGTGGGAGAAAGGTTCTTGGCGCAAAGGTCCGGAAGATCAGAATGTCTCACTATTTAATGTGATGTATATTTAAGTAGCCCAATAGTTGTATCAGCATCTGCATGTATTCAATAGCTGACTGTCAAATCAAACAAATTCGGGACAATTCGAAAACCTTTTGACAATATTTATGGTAAAGTAACATAGAACTGAACTTATATGTATGACTGCCGATATGTATAATGTTCTCTCATTTACTAAATAAAAAAGGGCTGCATTTCAAAATAAGAGAAAATAAATAGAATGTGAAAATTGTGCATGCTCAAACAATGTGCTTAACTTCAGAAAAATAAAATAAAATAAAGGGAGGAAAGGCTTGAATTTCCCCTTTTCTGAAATGAGTCTGTCCATTCTGGATTAAAATGCTTTATTTTCGCTGTCCACTTTTCTTTATTTGAAGAGCGCCATTTGTTTCTTATTAATCTCAACTTTCTCCGTCACACTTGTCTTTTTCCTCAACCTTCTCCGGCTCAGTCGTCTCTATCTCTTGCTTTGTTTTCTACATATATGCTAGCTTTCTATTTCTTTCTACCATCTTTTCATGCCTAACTTGCCTCTGTCAGCACTGTAGAGTCACAATATTTATTTATATTATTAGTAGGTCCGGGTCCGTATGGGACAGCTTCTGGGTCCGGACCCGGACCGCGGTCCGCCTGTTGGTGACCTCTGCTTTAGAGCAATGCAACACATGCCAGCAGTGTGTGTGTATTTATGTCTTCATAAGTTCATGATGGTGTTGAGTTCAGGGTCCTTCAGTTTGTGCCTCTTATGCTGTTCTTTAATGAGTCGGTCTGTTTTATTTCCAGATACATGATTTCATTGATATTGTTGGTGAACAGACAATGTAATTGGCTCAACATCCAGATATTGTGGCAAAGTCAATTCAGTTCATTCATGATTAATAGACTCACTCACAGAGAGAAAATACAGCTTTTAAAAATGAGT